>QFET01000946.1:0-147045 GCA_003316355.1 Tuber calosporum | reverse complement strand
TCTAAAGGGTTACCCTGCCTAACCATGCTTCCGGGTTACCCTACTCAAGAGGGTTACCCTACCTGACTCTGGCTCCGGGTTACCCTGTCTAGCGGGGTTACCCTACCTAAGTGTGCACCAAGGTTACCCGGCCTTGCTGGGTTACCCTATCTAACTAGGTACCTAAGTTTCCTTTCTTCAAGAAAGGTACTTATGGTTGCTATGTCACTTTGCAGGTGTCTGGTACCGTTCCTGTCTACGTCTTTGTAGGACCACTGGCTGGGCTGATGTTCGGTAAGCTATACCAACTGATCTAGGGGGTCGTTACACTACTCCCCTCTTCTATAAGTCTGTCCTCAGACTTAGTTTTCTTGTGTGGGCTGATTTTCTCCCACTTATCCCCATTTCGGGTACTTTTCATACACGGTGATCCCTTGGCTTAGTAGGATACCGGTCATGAAAACGCAGCAATGCCTCGCCTGCGGTTCCTTCCAACATCTCGAACGGCTCCCAGGAATTTTCTTCACTGCCATACCCTTCCCACGACACCAAGTATTGTACAAACCGGTGTGTGAATTTTGCTTACATAATTCCATACCACAGGCTATCTACTATGGCTCTTACTATATAGCTGGGCTCCGAATCAACGATGTCAGGTTCTGGTATAGCTTTAGCTGGTCTGCCTACCAAATCCTCACGGTAAGGTTCCAGAAGTCCCACATGGAAGACCGGATGGATTGTCCACCTTGCAGGCAGCTGTAGCTCATAAGCCTGTGTCCCTATTCTCCTCTTAACGACAAAAGGACCAACTCTCTTGTAGTCTAGTTTCTGCATAGGTCGCTTAGTGCGAATGTTACGTCGGTCTCACATAACACGGTCTGCCTCTTAGCATTGCCTTGGACTACTTCCTCCAGGGTGACATACTCCGGTGATGGGAGGCGCTTCTGGTCGTGCCATTTCCGCTGTCGTTCCTGGGCCCTTTGTAGTGTCTCTCGAATGTCTTGCCATGTACCCTCCCAATCCTTGACGACAAGTTCACTGTTTGGGTGTATACTTTGATGTTCAGACACAGCCACGGACCAATTTGTCCGCAGCACAAACCCGTAGTTCTCCTCGAAGGGTGACACCTTCGATGACTAGGATACTGACGTATTGTATGCGTGCTCCGCTAAGGGTAGCAGTACAGCCCAATCGTCTTGCTGGTAGGAACAGTAACTTCTTAGATACTGTTCCAAGGTCTGATTAACCCACTCAGGTTGCCCATCTGTTTCCGGATGGAAGGCCGTAGATGCATTGAGTTTAACTTGTAGTAGATCCATGAGACTCATCCAAAACTTGGAAGTGAAACGGGTATCGCGATCAGAAATGATCGATTCTGGGAATCCATGCAATCGCCAAATCTCCTTCAGAAATGTGAGAGCAAGTTCCTTTATGGACACCTCAGTTGCTAAAGGGATAAAGTGAGCCATCTTGGAGAATCTATCCAATATGACCAGAATCTTTGGATATCCCTCTGAGTTTGGTAATGCTACAGTGAATTCCATTGAAATAGCATTCCATGGTCTCATCGGAACTTCAATAAGCTCAAGCAAGCCAAACTTCTTATGCAGGATTGTTTTGCTTCTTTGGAATACATCACAGGTCCGAACATATTCAGTGATGTTTTCCTCCATTCTCGGTCAGTAGAAGTTTCCTTAACTCGTGCTATTGTCTTATATGTTCCAAAGTGTCCAGCGATGCGTGAATCATGTTCAGCTTCCATGATTGTTTGCTTAAGCCCCTCATCTTTCGGAACATACCACCGGTTCTTGTATGTGAGCAAGTCCTTTTCCACATCGAAATGGGCATCCACAGTGTTACTTTTGTTAACCACAGCCTTCAGGACTACCAGGTACGCCTGGTCTAGTTTCGCAGCAGCACGCAAGGCTGTCAGAAATCCAGACAGCAGGCGAAACCCTTGACAAGTAAGTAACATCAGTGGGCGCAGGAGGTCTCGTTCCTGCTGTATGTGCCACTGCCCAGGCCGAAAAAATGTTTGTGGTATAGGATCACTCCCCCCTTCCGGGCGGTAGTCCCTACACCGCGATAACGCATCTGTCTTCACATTAATCCGGCCTTCCCGGTATACCACCTTGAAGCTAAACGGCTGTAGGAATTCCGCCCAGTGGTGTTGGCTCCGGTTTAGGACCTTGGTACTATTAAAGTACTCCAGATTCTTGTTGACTGTATACACCACTATCTGGTCCTCCACCGAGCGCAATAGATGATCCCATTGCTTGAATGCTGCAACAATCGCCGTCATCTCCTTATCGTGAACATCGTAGTTCAACTCTGCAGGCAGGAACTTCCTACTGTGATAGGCCACTGGGTGCCATTTCTGGTCATCACATAATTGAGATAGCAGAGCACCCAATGCCTAATCACTGGCGCCTGTCTCCAACTTAGTTGGACGAGAGCCATCAAAGTGTATCAGAATGGGGCCAGTAGTGAACAACTCTTTTAGATGTTCAAATGACCGCTCGCAAGCGGGCGACCAGTCCCACTTTACATCCTTCTTGGTCAGATCCGTCAGAGGCTTTGCCACGTTACTAAACCCTTTGATGAATCGACGATAGAGGTTCGCAAAGCCCATGAAGCATTGAACGTCAGTTACGTTCTGAGGAGTCTTCCAAGCCTTGATCTCCTCTACCTTACGAGTCGTCATAGAAATCCCATGCTCAGATATCTTATACCCTAGGAATTCAACTTCCCTTTGGTGGAAGCTGGATTTCTTTATACTAACGCAAAGACCTGCCTTACGCAGTCTCTCCATTACCTGACGAACTAACGAAAAATGTTCTTCGATCGTCTCAGAGTATATCAAGATATCATCCATATAGGCGATGACTCCTGTATCAAGCATATCCCTGAATATGCTATTGATCATACTCTGGAAGGTAGATGGTGCGTTGCATAGCCCAAACGGCATTACCGTATACTCGTACAGGCCATAACGACTCTTGAAGGCGGTTTTCCATTGTTAACCCGGTGCCATCCGGATGAGATACTAGCCATTTTTCAGGTCCAGCTTAGTGAACACTGTGGCTTTCCCAAGCCTATCTCGTAGCTTATTCATCAAAGGCAAAGGATACTTGTTCTTTATAGTTATCTTGTTAAGTCCTCGATAGTCGATACATAACCGAAGCGTACCATCTGGCTTCGGCACAAAGGGGATAGGGGCTCCGGCAGACAACGTAGAACGCTGGATCTTCCCTTGTTCCTCCATTTCCTGGATATAGTCATATAGTACATCTAATTCTTGCTTGGAGAGGGGGTATATAGGCCCCGATGGCGGTTTGGCGCCCAGCTCGAGTTCAATCCTGTAATCAAACTCAGTATGTCGGGGAAGGGAAGTTATATTTTCTTGACTGAAAATATCTGCATAATCCCTATATTCTGGTAGTAGGGTGACGCTAATGTCCTTGCCATCTTCTCCAGTATATATTGCCATACCCAAAAGGTACACCTGACTACTATCCTCGGCTAGGAGTTCTTCACTGGTGATGAACTCCATTCGTCGCGTAGCGAGAACACAGTTTGTCTTACAGTATTCTGAACACCACTTCAGAATACCAGTTTCTCAGTCAATATCAGGATTGTGGTCCTTCAACCACGACATCGGAAGAAAGCCGTCTACCTTTGTGTCCGGCATATCCGCAAGTTTGAACCTTATATCATTCACATGGTCGCCTATATTCATTCTCACCGTCGTGGTATAATGTTCTCCGGACCCTGGAATCCGGTTGCCACTTGCATTAGATATTGGTGTCGGATGTTTCCCTGACGAATACATGGTAATTGGGCTTTATTAACCCTTGTGCTACTTAGCACGGCACCCGTAGCGCCACAGTCCAACCGAAGTAAGGCTTCCTTACTATTTCTATGCCTCTTGAAATTCCAGTGCAAGCGGACTTTCACATACATTGACCTAGTGTGGGGCGGCGGGCCAACTAGCCTCCGCCGCTTAGCGGGTCTTTCTTCGCTAACAGGTTTTGTTCGCTTAAGCGTCATAATGTATCTCTCGTTTATAATAAAGTGTGGGTGTTTACTATCACGCCAGCGAGATTTCGGGTATTTAACCCTCCTCAGGTAAACTTGTAAATAACTTCATTTGCTTAATCAAGTCCTGCCTGATTGATATACATAAGTGAAACAAAACCAATGAAACCAGACCATCTCTATCGATCTTCCCCAAGGAAAGCAAACAACAAAGGAAATAAGAAATAAACCCTCTCAAAACCTTAACAAAAGAAAACCCGTAATCCCACCCTGTCCTGACAGTGGCGGATCAGCCTTGTTCTTTTGTAAGGGTGAGGGGACTCACCTAGTCAAATTTCCCTTTCCTTCTACCCTTTTGCTCCGCTCCTTAATGCAAAGAGTGGTAGGCAGCTTTCTGGTTTCTCAGACACTGCCTAAAGGGCTTACCTAACTGCTTCCATCGGTGTCAACCTCCAAAATCGGAGGAGAGTCGCGGACCTTGGTAACTCTTTGGACAACAGGGGGTGGAGCCTCAATGCGACGGTGTTTACATACCGTAGGTGCTAAATGCTCAGCCTCAGAAGCAGACCACTTGCGTGAGGGTTTGATTGATTGCACTACAGGTTCGGGGGCAGTACACTGTTTTCCAAAAGTGACTCTCGGTTCCACACCGTGAAAATTGCTTTAACAGTCAGCTTTTGTCAATCAGAGTGGTCGGAATATTCCGATGTTTGATTTCATAGTCTGATTTCTTAACCCGGGCGGGGTTGGCCGTGCTCGCATGAGGCCGGGGATTTCGGTTCCCAGGACCTCGGTCCTTCTTTGGTTGTCGCTTAGCGACCGTGAACCTGTCATCTCCTCGTTCGTGGGTGGTAGGCTTTTCCTTAACAACCGTTCTGTTGAAGGATGCAACGTCTTCCAGCTGATAACTGGTCTTGCGACGCAGGTTTAGGTAATCGATGTATGCTTGCGGGTGTGGAGTTTTCAGACCCCAAGCATTTCGCAAATTCAGCCGTCATGCCTATGCGGGCCTTGTCCTTTACTACTACCGCGTCATAATGCAACTCACTGGCTAAACGAATGAGTTCATCGACAAATTTGTCCACCTTTCCTGGCTTCATAGCCAAACCATTCCACTCACGAAGAGCACCATCCCGATGTGAGTGACCGCCGAAACTGAACTCCAAGCGTTTTCGGAAGACTCCCCAAGTGCGTAACAAATTGCTTAGGTTAAAGGTCACTCCTGCCCGTTGAGCGGCATCCTGGCTAATGTGCACATGGATGCTGTTGTACCATTTCTTTGCTGCCCCTTCAAGAAGCGCGTTGATCAGGCTGACTTTATCCATATCAGACAGCTTACAGAGTCGATAATTGTCAAACCTAATCTCCGAATCCTGGATGAATCGCTGTGTGTCAAGTGGGTCTCCATTGAACCCCTTGATCCCCAATATCTTGGGCTTCTTCTGCCGAGTATGGGATTTCTTGTTGGACTTTCGAAGATAGTCCGTCAATCCTTGACAACAATCATCATACCGTCGCTTCTTAATATCATTCATGCGCGACTTGCGTCGGCCCAGAAATCTGCTGAGATCGGGGAGGGAGGAGGAAGATTCGTCGCTACTGCTCGAGGAGTCGGAATCACCCGGTTCTCCTGCTTCTCCTACGTTTCCACCACCTGGTGCTTTGCTACCCCATCTCCACCAGTGTTTCCACCGCTGAGTCCCATGGTGCCTGATATCCGCCAAAGCGGTCTTCGGAGCTTTCGTGACTGGCTTCTGGGAGAGAAGCGTCCCGAGGGGAAAACAGTCTTATGGGAGGTGCAGGGGATGGAGGACCTTTAGCTGCAAGGACCTTATCCACTCCCCTCTGAACTAACTGTTGGAAGCGGGGACAAGCTCCAACATCCGTATGGTCTTCCGAACAAGAGAAACGACAATGGGTCTTTTTCAACTTCGGACCCTAGGGATTTTCTATTATGGGTTCCCCGGTCCCTTTCGTACATGGCGGGCTATGGTGAAATGCAATATTCCCATCAGGTCTTCCCTCGATCCTACAAGTATGAGAACAATAAGCCATATCCGACTGCGCTTTTACCCCTGGAAACCCAGTCCTGCTGGCGCTGCCCGTGGGTTTGGCTGGAGCCGGCGGTGCGGTCGGGAGGACAAGTGGTGCCAGATTTTATGGTGTGGCTGATAAGGGAGTTGCCTCTGCCACCGCATATGGTCACTCAGCTTCTAAAACTATAGTTGGCGTTGATGGCTCAGCCGGAAGGGCTGGAACGGCGGTCGTAGTTTTAGGTTTTGCGGGTCTCTAGTCCTTTGTTACCCCTGCGAGGCGTGAAGACCTCCGCGTCGTGCCAGAGCCAGTAGGACTCGCAGATCGGCTGGCTAGGCGGGCTTCAATAGCGAGGGCAAAAGGTGATACCCGCGATGTGCCTATAGTGAGGCCAAGTCCCAAAGCTTCCCGGGCATGTGGCGTTAAATGCTCATGCCAATTGACATTTGCCATGGCTTCGGCAAAGTGTGCGGCAAAACTGATCGGTCCTGTGCGGACAAGGGGAAGCGGAGGAGGTTGCTCCATAATCACATCATTTTCAGAATCAATGCTGCTTCCTTGACTCACAGCACACTCGAGGGCCTTTAGGCGACCCTTCAGCGCTTGCGCTGTCATGACCTGCTGGTGATAGGCATCTTGGACCTCTTTACCCAGTCGGTGGCCATGTTGACCATTTTCTTTTGAAAATAGGTCTGCTTTGCCTCCACAAAGCATTCGAGTTGGGACTCTGCTTCCACGAACCTACGGCCTACTTCATGTAGGATGTAATTCTCAAAGACTTCGTGGGTAAAACGTTCAAAAGTAACCCCTTCAGGGACCCCCTCAGGTACCATCACAGGGGGATTGTGGGTGATGGATTCCATAAGTGCCCTAGGATGGGGGACCACCATGGTCTGAAATTGCTCAGGCACCGCAATGGGTGCCGCTTCAATCAACTTGGTAACCGCCTCCGATCCCAGGCCCCTTAGGTATGCGATAACATCGTAGTCCAACAGGGGGCGCGGAGTTGGAGGGACGGTAGTCCGTTGTGAATGCGTAAGAGACATTTCAGACATAATACTTTCCGCCCTGGGCTACTTGTTCCTGACAAGGTTACCACTACTCGTAAATGTCAGAAAGGGGTCTCGAGGAGCAACAATTCTCAGGAGAGAGTTAAGCGAAAAGCTTAACGATATTCTGTAATGGGGGCACCCTATAGGAAGATGGATCCTAAGGTTGCGACCGCACCAAAAGACTCAATGCAAAGTTCATAAATGGTAGAGATAAAGATAATTGAATAAAATGATAAAACATAATATCGTTAAGCCATAGCTTCACTCAATTCAAGTCTTCACAAGAGGATAGTTCGTTATCAGAGTAGAGTGCCGTTCGCGTTTAGATAAGTAGAATTATAAAGCCAACGACACCCATCCCTACTCCAACCGTTAAGAGAGCTCCCTTCTCCACTCAGGGATCATCTGACACATGGCCCTTCCGGAATTAACTTCAGGGCCTGTGGATCGCACGGGAAAGTTTAGTCCGTTCAATCATTAAGGTTTTCTGCTATGCATTTTGATTATGCCTGCAGGAGAGAAAAACCTTTCCTATCGTTGTCTTGTCAATGGCCAACCGACAATCCGACTTTCGACCCAAACCTAGGTATGAGACTCAGTAGCCCTATGGCTTTTTCCGTCTATGCAAGCACTCTTGTCAACTGTGTCTACTTGGCCTATCGGCAGCTTTTCTTGTGACTGCATAGCTCCCCCGGTAAGTGTCTTTCCTGAGTTGTCTAAATAGCCACTACCTATAGCCAACCGTTCAGGGATCACCTTAGCCGTGATAAGACTGAATGCCTCTTAGAGTCCTGTAACGTCCCTCAGTAATGGTATAGCGCCTGGGCTATCGTTGTGTAAGTAGTAGAGTTTTATCCGGACAAACTTCCGTTTATCCCCGACTCTCAGATAGCTATTCCGGCGCACCCCCATACCTCCCATAGGGATTATAGGCACCTAGAGTACCCTCGGAAGGCCATCTAATGTCAATATCTAACAACTTGCCCGGGTCGGCCGTCGCCCACCACTATATATATCCTGCGGACAGCATCTGGTCGTAAGGACGGCAGTGATGTATACGGGGTTAGGCTGCCACCTTCAATTTCTCAGTTTTGTTAGGCTTTTACCAACTGTCACCCTTTCCAACCCGTCGCAAGGCGCGAACGTGGGAGCCGCAAGGGGGTGTTGGACGTGCCAAAATTACTCAAACCACCCTGGGGTACTTGTAGTAGGATAACGTGTTTCGCGTAACGTTAGGAGAGGGTAACTTGAGTTCCACGATTTCAATTCCGATTCCCAAGGTAGGGTAACTGGGCCCTATCATGATGCAAATCGCTGCGGAAGTTTGTGTATGCCCCCTTGCATCACAAGAAGGTTCTGTGTAACTGACCTATTTGTTTCACGAGATTCCACAAGCTAGAAACATCTGGTTACACGAATATAGCACACGCGGCGGCATCTACACTGCTTCCCATGTTTTCCTAGGGCTCCCTGTTACCCTGCCTAAGTGGTTACCCTGCCTAAGTGAGGAGATGGGTTACCCTATCTAAAGGGTTAACCTGCCTAATCATGCTTCCGGGTTACCCTACTCAAGAGGGTTACCCTGCCTGACTGTCGCTCCAGGTTACCCTGTTTAGCGGGCTTACCCTACCCAAGTGTGCACCAAGGTTACCCGGCCTTGCTGGTTACCCTATCTAACTAGGTACCTAAGTACCCTTTCTTCAAGAAAGGTACTTATGGTTGCTATGTCACTTTGCAGGTGTCTGGTACCGTTCCTATCCACGTCCTCGTAGGACCACTGGCTGGGCTGAGGTTCGGTAAGCTATACCAACTGATCTAGGGGTCGTTACAGTAAGATAGCACTACTGCTATTGGATAGAGGTGTTAAGGCTGATATATTGAGAAGCTTATGGGTCAAGTAGGTTTACGTACCCTTTGTCTCTCAGGTATATACAACACCAATTTCTGATACAGGTGGCAATCCCATTACTGGGTGTAGGAATCATTGCACCAAAACTGTAGGAATGACAATTGGCGAGTATGTTAAAGACATTATATTTGTGCGTGCTGGTATGGAAGAGAAAAAGTTTATTGGGTAATTTATGATTTTGTCCTTAAAGGACTACTATTGCGAAATTGTTCTTGCTAAAAGCATGTTTCAGTGGCACTTAGAATACTGTCGGACATCTTTCTTATCTCTAAGTGACCTAATAGAGGTTATTACAGGTGAATTGGTTCCACAGGATGATTATAGTCATGTTTATCTGGGTGGAATGACAATGTATATAGGGAAAGATGCAAAGAATATGAGTCTTAACCTAAGGCATGATTAGAAGAATTATGCCGATATTTGCATACCAGAAAATTTAACAGCCATTCCAAAACAGACAGAGTTTGTTCATAAGATCAAACTCAAACCAGGAAATATGCCACCCTGATGGTCAATAAACCCTATCTGCAAGAAAGAGTTAGATGATTGGTATTACTATATCTGTGAACTGGCGAAAGTAGGCAAGATTCACGACTCTAGTGCCCCCGCTACTGCGCCAATCCTTTTTGTCCCAGAGCCAGACAAATCCAATCAGTTATTCATTCATGATCAAGGGCCAATAAGATTCCTATTATAATTAAATATTAGTTTCCTTAATGAATAAGCTTATTTATATACTTGTAAAGGCCTGATTTTACTCTAAATAGGACTTTAAGATTGGCTATTATTAGGTATAGATGGCTGTGTGTGAGGAAAGGAAAATCACCTTTAAGAGACATAATGGCCTCTTTTAATATAGGGTATTGCCATTTGGGCACTGCAAAGGACCATCAATCTTCGAGAGTATGGTAAAACTAGTCTTTCGCGACTTATTAGATGCCGGAGTCATTGCCTCTCTGGATTAGATCCTGATATATTCAGGGACAATTCTGAATATGTGGCACATGTATAACAAGTAATTGTTACAGGGTAGCCATTTGGTAATGTTAAATTATCTAGGCCGAACCCTTGATTAAGAAAATCAGAGAACTGTCGGGAAAGCTCAGTAAAAAGTATGATTTAAGACGAATGTTCTTGAATACTTTGTTAACTTAATAAGTGAAAAACTAAATATATTGTTAAGGTCTCTTCGCCATTGCTTGATGATTCATGAACTAGGGGGTGTATTTTGGAATTTTTTTGATAATCTCATATGTTTGCTTTGAAGGTATAGGGACTTTCGTGGAGCGCTAGCTATGACATAAATGAAACCTTAATTCCTAACAAACAATGAGAAAAGAATTAACAACTCAATTTCTGTCTAAGTGATGAGAATACCGTCACCAGGTTGAAAAACGGCAACTAATGCAATCACGGGTATTATGGGTTAATACCTAGTTATGGGTCAGATATATTTATTAGGAAACAACTCCAATAATGTCAAGCACTCAACCAGAAACACCATATTTACTCTCAAATTGTAATCACAGTATTACAGCTATATTTAGAAAAAGTCTATGTGGTTTTATTTTGAGAAAGTACTAAGATGAAAGACAAAGGATACAAAGTGAATGATACTAAACAATTCCTTTTTATCTGAAATATATTCATTATCAACAATGTTATAGTTGATTTGAAGGCATGTAGAGCAGCAGAGACATCTAGTAGTAGTCTTCTGGGTATTATTTTCGTGATTTTCCTGCTAGGAAATATGAGCTATAAAACCTTAAGTACTGTAAATTTGACCTACATGTTGAACTACTATGTCATCATCACTATCTTCATTTCCATCATTACCAGAACCTTATGACCCGTCCAACTCATCATCAGCATTACTAATGACTATCTACCTAGACCTTTGCTTCTTCTGTCGCCTCTTACTCAACATGACCTGCTTGGCTGCCTATATTTCAAGCCTTACAGGCTTCATTTTCTCATTAATGACTTCTTCCTTTCACTACAGATGTGCATGTGACTTGAATCCCAGTATATGATCACCCTTTAATTGTGGGCGGACAGGCTTGGTTCTGTTCTGTAAGGCTTGCTGATGCTGTAGGAGTTTTTAGGTAATACTCAATTGTGCTGCTGTCTCTTGAGGTAGAGAAACAAGCTGCGTAAAATACTTTCTGATCTCAACTGTCGGTTCTATTAATGGCACGTCAAGTACCAACTTTCCCAAATGGTTTAACCTTTTTAGATCAGTCACTGCTAGCAGCAAGTGGCCGAAGACCCAGTTACCCAATTGCAAGGGATGGTTGTGATAAGGCTTTTGAAGGAAGCGTGAGGTCACATTGAATTCGATATCAGTTGAATAGTATTAGACCAGTCACAGGCTATGCTGACACAATGTTCGTCTTGGTAAAGTTCTTGTATCTTGCTCTATGGAGTATGTGATAGAAGTCACCACCTCTGTAGCTTTGAATATGGTCCATGGGCTCGCATCTTTGCTTCCACCTCTGGTTTCTAGTATGTATTGAGAAGGAAAAACAAAGCAAAATCAAGTGGTTGAAGCACATGGGTCGTATGTGGAGGTAGGCGGCGAAGGTGAATATTGTGCTCGATAAGAAATTCAATAAAATGAGAGTTGTCACAAAGGGAATTATGGCCATTAAGGATGAGATTTCGGTGCTGTTGGATGGCATTTGTGGGTCAGGTTTTCAGCTAAAATATTTGTACCAAGCCCTCATAGGTGATTTTGTCATTAGTATATATAGTATGCGAATGAGTATAGAAGGCATCCTGATAACCATAAAGTCAATATTGCTATGATGACCGATAACAAGTGTCCTTGAAGGATAGATACTTAGAGGAGGCAAATCTATTCCAGATCCCTTAACAGCTTCAATATCAGTGACCCAACTGTGGTCACCATCCTCCATAAAATTTGGATTCCTCCTTGATGTTCTGCAAATGACATGACCAGGACCTGGGGGCCCAAGGGCAAATCCGTTCTCTTGAAAATTCTAAATATGTTCATATAGAACATCTAACTAAGAGCTAGTATTGTAATACCCATTGAGGTGGGATTCAAGGAAAGAAAGGTTTGTAACAAGTACCCTCTGCTTCTCTAGTACCTTCCCAAACTTGGATTGAATTTCTGGATGCAGAATTAAAAACAATTGGATATAGTTCTTTCCTTCCTTCCCTTTTTTCCTTGATCTTTCAAACTGGCATAGACCATTTGATATATATGACAGAGATGTGGTGGCTACCCATACTCATCCAATGTTTCAATCATCCTGACCAATGCCTTCTCCTCTTAATTGCGGAGTAGTTGCTGATCGGGATGGCATTGAATTGTTGGAAGCTTGGTCCCTGATACCACTGATTTAGTGTTGTATTTGAAATCACAAAATGTGGACTTGCTTTGCAAATAGACAGTCTTTGAGTACTTAGGAGAGCTATTCAACCCTTCGCTATTCTGGACTCTTGATTGGCTTTATTCTAGAGATTCTTGGGTATAATTGGAGGTTTTTCATAAAGTTGTAACTAAAAGAGGCAAGGAGATCACTTGTGAAAAATATTTGTCAAAAGTAGAGATTTTGAATTTTGTAGCTCACTTTATATAATCTTAGATTTTGAGGCAACAACTTGTGAAAACCATTGGAAATAGTCTACCCATTGTATATTTGTGATCGACAAAGGGATTAAGGAAGCTCGAGGGCCATTGTTATTGAATATAGTCATATTTGTGAAAATTGACAATTAGTCAATAAAAATGACAAAACTGTATATATTTTTAAAATTATTTCATATAATGAATGCTTATCTAAGATACATATTCTATTGATGTCGTAGTTATGAAAAGGTTGGGTACTGTAGTTTGATTCACTTTTGGAGTCACAATATATAATAGAGTCTGATAACCCATAACTAGGTATTCACCCACAACACTCCCGATTACATCATTTGCTAAAGTATAGAAACAAAGGAGATTAAAAGAAAATCAAAACAACAAGGAATTCTTTAGGCAGGAAGGAAAAGCCACCAACGACAGCTTCGGAAAGTAAAGCTGGTGTTCTTTACTGAGGGAGCGAGAGTGGAGAATTGCACACGCCTAGGTTTAATCCCAATAGATACAGGAAGGGCAGGTGGGAGAGCGGTCTGCATAGATCCATGCGCGTTATGCTGCAAGTTTACTCTTGCTAGCATGCAACTTGTGTATTCTCAGTGATGTCAAGCAGTCGAGGCTCATAATGTGCTGCGTGAAGAGGGATCGCTGCTACTGGCATTCGGTAGGGGGTAGAGACAGAAGTGTTCTATTAGCGATAAGGACCATGCTATAGACTTCCTGGATATGTTTCTAGGATACAGGGTCCGGGAATGAAGGAGGGGGGGATTGGTCTATGCTTGGTACAGGGAGAGGATTTCTGTATGGGAGTTTGAAGCTGTCCTCTAACACCTTAACCAGGAGGTAGAATATCTCCTGGAGTGGTAGCAGGAAGCGGACTGCTGGTATAGGCCATTATGGTCCTGCTGGAGGGGGATATAGTTGACTCCAAGGACACAAAGTAGGAGTGGAGCGAAGTCGTGGGCCAGGAACGTGGACCAATATCCAAATGACAGAGGCAGACAAGGTACTGCACGGTTGATCTCGGGATAGAACCTGCCAAGCCGAAGTGTTGCCATCCTGCTACCCAGCAGAAAGTGTGTGTTGAGTGTTAGGAGGCAAGCCTCATTGGGGAGGATAGAAACTGGAGTCAATGACAAACAGTTGGTCACTCACTATTGGACCTTACTCTATAAGACTCACATTGTCCCCATGATGTTAGCCCTGTGGACAAGGATGCCAGGAGAAGTTGTTGCGTGTTGAGACAAAAATCCCTTTGTGTTTGGCTATCCTCATACAAAAGTGACGGTAAGGTTCCCAAGAGGGGGAGAACCTGTATCCTCGCAATTAGACTATAGGGGAAGGCAGGAAAACACTCTTGCCCAGAGAAGCAGGAGCCAGGCATGTGGGAGAATGATCCAGTGGAGAACGCCACTGGATGAGTTACTTTTTGGGGTAAGGAGAGGACACTCTGATTACAGTTGCCTTCCTGCAAAGATGGCTGTAGTAATATTGAGAAAGTCATGTGTTCCTCCGGTATGACCCATACCCAACAGTGTCATTAAAATCATCACCATAGTAAAATATAAGTGCTTTTGGGATTTACAAGTGTAAGGAAGAAACAGAAATTAAAAATAACATTGGAGAGATAGGGGAGCCCTGGTGGGCACCCACTTGAACAGGTAATAAAATATTTGCATAGCCTAGAAAGAGTAGGCAGCATTGGCGGTCAGTTAAAAGTGACCTAACCTGAAATTCCAAATAAGAAGATACGCCATTGGGGCGGAAATGTGAAGATAAACAATACTATGAAATGTTATATAGGTCTCCTTTGATATCGTGGAATAGGGTAGAGGTCTTTTGGCCTGCATTTGTAGTAAGCAAACCTTTAGTGTAGGGGCAGCCCCGACATTGAAAAAGTAATAAGTCCTAGAGGTCATCCAGATTGATTTGGTTGGCTGAGGCCTACATGGTAAGCTATTAGTAATGGCAGGTTGTCAATATCCTTTCCAAGATCTTAGAGATGCTTGGTAGGCGGACAAAGACGCAAAATGGTGATAGGGATTTGTAGACATATTTGCAAGGCTAGAAGAGGACAATGCCTTTGACATATGAAAGGACAGGGTGGGTGAAAACCGTAGTTTAATGAGCAATCTAACAATTTGGTTAGGAATGTGTGGAAGATATTGTTTATCCTTTTCCATATGCAATAGGGGATCAGGTTAGGGCCAGGAGCGTAGGTGTTCGAGCATCGGCGGAGGGCAGGAAATTCTTCCGCTCTCTGCAGTGGCAGGATGTCTAAAAAGATTCCCAGGATAGACAGCGAGGATTAGGAGTCTTTTATGGGGTAAAAGTCATTCTAAAGGGAGGTGTGGACTTTAAAGGTGTCGTGACGTAGGGAGGAAGGGGAACCGGCCCATAAGGCGTCCGACTGCGATGCAACTGTTTGCTAATACTCACTTTAAGTGAAAGGACATCGGACAGAATTACTGTGTGATGCCTTAGGCTTTTTTATAGCCTTAATATATACAAGGTGTGAGGCAGGGGGCTGTCTTAGAGTGGGGACGGTGGACCATTCGTGATTTCCTTACTTCTCGGTTGCAGATTGGGGGAGTTGTCATATATCTGCAGGCTACCATCGCTTGAACCTTAAGTAAGGGCGCATGCTAGACAAGTCTTGGGCTTGGAGGGAGATGAGGGTGTCCAGATTGCGATCAAAGTAGGAACTATATACGGCTGATGTCAAATATGGGGTAGGTGCTGGCATAGATGGATCTCAGACAAGAGGAGAGAATATATGCAAATGAACTTTAATAGAAATGGTGTGGGGTGAGGTTGAGGCAGGAAGGGCGCTGAGAGGGTGATGGTAATTGAGATGTGGTCAGAGCCATCCAGTAGGAGGGTGACACTCCATGAAGTGACAAAGGGGGGAAGGGAAAAATTAGGCATCCAGGTAAGGTTCAAGACTCCGGTCGGGTTGTGGCAATGAAGGGGAACCTAGTAGATACACCTGGTGTTTTTATGCCTGAAGAGCCTAATTTTGACGTTATGTCAAAATAGTGGGAAGAGTGGGTAAATTCAAAGTCTGAGAGGACCCGTAAGGGGTTGGGGAGTGGATGATAGAGGTTTAAATCCTCAACTTGTAGCGTAAGGAAGGCATTTTCCCTTAACATTAAGGGAGGAGTGATTGAGATCAGGGAGGATAAACGACAGGTGGTGGAGATGTATTCTAAACTGGAAAGACATTAGGAACCGAATCAAACCGGCTTGAGAGGAAGTAAACTTCATTTGCAAGGAAAGTCTTCTGGTCGAAAAACACTGGTAGCAATGTAAAAAACCTCATGAAAAAAAAGGTGAGATTAAATGACAACCCATGATTTCGCACCATTAGTACAAGAAGGAGAATATGATTTATAAGGGGAAAATAATGGTAGCCGCCTTACAAATACAGCAGGATCCAACTGGGCAAGGAAGTGTACGGGGGTAGGCATTGCAATTAGGCTCTTCAATTAGGAAAGAATCATGTTCCTGCTCTATAGGCAGTTGTGCTGAATGAGGGTAATAGTAGTTCCAATCCCTTATGGAGGGCAGGGGGTTCCAGTGCAGGTCTCATGGGCGTGGATTGCCCAATGGGGTGTAAGGGAGTGGGGAACTAGAGAGCCAGGTGGGGAATGGTGCAACAAACTTAGGGCAAGGGCTAGCTAAGGCGCCATTCGGTGGTACTTACTCTCTGGGGGTGGTAAGGCCCATGCTTGCTGTGGAAGAGGATGATGTCCTTGTTGGGTCTGGTAGTGGGGTGAAGGTTATTTCATGTTGTTAACAGGTGAATGGGTATTGCCAGGCCCTGAGGGGTTATCATTATAGGTAAGGGGTAGGGGGGGGTATCGGCGCGAGAACTCTATGACTGGAAAGTATCTTGAACAACTTGACCATATAAGCGAAGACGTGGGACAGGACCCAGCAACCACGTTCCAATTTCATCCTGAAGGACAAGTAGAATTGGGGTAGTGGCAGGCCGCTAGTATATGTGTCAGAGCACAGAGGGGGCATGTTTGGATAGTGGCTTTGCACATGGGGGAGGAGTGGCGAGGGAGCAAGCAAATATGGCATTTCAAATATTAACTGAAAAGTAGGCCTTTTTGACTCTGTGCAGTCGTGAGAAGAGGCTGATGGTCATGCCAACCCTATTTATACTGGCAGTAACAACGGTGACTAGTACAAATGTTTAGGCCTTCTTGGATCGGATGTGGCGGTCAGAATGAAGGAAGCGTGCAGAGTAGTAGGAGACCACTGTTGCATTACTTAGTGACTCAGTGATGGCAGAAAAGAGGTCAAGTTGATCCTCTGGGAGCTAGGCTCTATGTAGGGTATAGAGGTGCAACTAAACCGAATTTGAGGTAGGGCTGAAGGGGTGGTAAGTGGTGTTACCTACTGGCAATGCATTAATTAGGAGAGTAATAATAGCGTTGTAGTAAAGTGACTAGGGAGCGGAACGAGTGTGTTGCTTGGGCCCAAAAGAGTATGAGAGGCTTGACAATTGACTAGTGCGGAAAACGAGATAGGGAAGGGGCTGTTGGCTGATCCGTGGATGGTAGCTATTAGGTCTGCGAGATTGGCTGCTATTCGGACAGCACCTGAACGACGTGTGTGTAATGTGCGATGGGCAAAGAATCTAGGCCCTGTGGAGGATAATTGTGCCGGCCCCCAGGACTGAGGGCTGATGATGTTGGACACTGTAACTTGTGCTGCTGTAGCGGGTTACTCACGATTTCTTTTAGCTTTTGGTCCACAGGATAACCTGGTTGCTAGTGAATAATAGGACTTGTTGGCAGGAGGAGACAGGGTGAGGGCGGACCAGGTGTTGGAGAAAGAGTTGGATGAGCGAAACTCAGTTAGAGGGTGTATTTGCCTGCCATGTAGTCTGGGGCTTCCCATAAGTCTGGGTGACTGACACTGTAAATTGTGGGCTTTCTATACTACTATTTATTATAAGTGTTATTGTAGTGCATGTCCTGGTCGGCCCTTGTTGTGCTACATGTGAAGATTGGGGTTCGGTATTGGGAAGGGACCTAGGCTAGCTGCAGGGGGGCATGGTGGTACCAGAGGAAGAGGAGGAGGTTGTCTGGCAGTGGCGTGTGCAATGAGGCCAAGGTACTGGTCTCCAACTGTGGCCCCCAAGGCTGCAATATTGGGGGGGTATGGGTAGAAATAGCTGACGAGATTTCATCCACACGCATCTTTAGAGTGGCAATTAGGCTAACAACCTCCATCATTTCAGAGATGGCTGTGCAGAGGAGTGGGATGATGGTGGCTTCTGAATAGGATAGGTTGTGGAGGAGGTAGTGGTCAAAAGCAGGGAAGGAGTCATGGGTGAGGCTAATCTGTGTAAATATAGTGTGCAAGATATTTTGTGTAGCGATCAGCAGGTTAGGGCGGAGTCCAGGAATGCAGGGCCCTGAGTAGTGGTCTGTGTAATAGACGGTGTAGTTTTGGTTGGGGAGGTTGACCTCGAAGTACAAGGTTAAGTAGTCAGTATCCCTATTCCACGTCGAGAGTAACTATGTCGCTAAAGACTGAACATTAAGCGAGGAGCCAGATTTGGCCTGTCTAGCTGTTGCCACTCACAAAGGGAACATATGATCACTAGGAAAGGGCTAGAATATCTAGCAGGAGGAAAATATATGGTGCCGAGTGGGTCCCGTAACTGTAAGGGCTTTTGTGATTTTTATTTTGATTATCTCATATATTGGCAATGAACGTACAGGAATCTGCCTTGAACCCTATTTATGGCATAAATGAAACATCAATTTCAACCATGTAAAATTATAGAAAAAACTGGACTAGTATTTACCTGATGATCATCATACCGGTACTTTGCCCAATAATTGCTATTAATCCAAAAGGTATAGAATGAAATGAAACTTACTGAAAGTATAACTATAAGGAAAGATATGAGCGGTAAAGAAAAAGGCCAGTCAACCTGAGTCAAACCACGAGGACAGTGCAGAGCCCTGATAGCAATTACCGTTGGCATAGTAGGTGGAAGTATCGGTAAGTTGCACACATGTAAGAGGCAAAGCCAAGCATGAGCTCTTGGTTAGCCTAAAGCAGAGAGTCATGCCCGAGGGAGGATAGGTTAGAAGAAATGGCAGGGGTCATGGGGACTTGGAGGGGCTGTGGAGAATTGCATACAGGGAGGTTTTATCCACTGAATTAAAGGAAAGGTAGGTGTGGAAGTGGTCAGCATAAATCCAAAGGGCAGGGCTGCAAGGGCACTTTTGCAAGCAGGTATTAGAGGAATTCTCGCAGAGTTGAATATATTGAGGCGAGTGAGGGCATATGGCTATAGGGACGGTTTGTACAAGATATACATTGAGGGTGGGGATAAGTTGGTCTAATCAGCAACAAGGTTCCGTTTCTACAATCTTCCTAGGTAAGTTTGTAAGACACGACGCCGAGAATAGCAGTAGTGGGGGCAAAGTCTCAGCCCAGCAATAGGTGACAACATAATTGTGGGATTTTGAAACCACATTTGGTCACTTAGACTAGAAGGTAGCATATTCCATCAATGGGGAGGTGAGAGTGGACTGGAGCAAGGGGCCGAAGTTGGTCCTATCAGAGGAGGATGTAGTAGGGCCCGGAAGGCACAAAGGAGAGTGTGGGAGGAATGTTCTACACTCTCAGAGGAAAATGATGGAAATGATAAAGGCAGGCGTAAGGCAGCTGGGTTTATTTACGAGGGGAAGCAAGGAAGACATGGAGCAGCGATCCTAGGTCCGTGGTTAAGGAGCTAGTTCAGGGGCAGGAGGCTAGCCTCAAATGCTAGAATGGATACTGTAGTGGATGAGAAGCAATTGGTGACCCACCTTTGTACTTTACTCTTGGAGACATCCAGTTTCTTCGGCATCAGAGCATTAGGGATGAGGAGGTTGGCACCGTAAGTGAGGAAAGGTAGGAGAAGGCGCATTGGGAGCATTCGATTGAGGTAGAGTGCAATTTAATTGGCTGTGGGGGAGAGTTGCCTTATAAGTCCAATAGCCCCTGGTCAAGGGCCAATATCTTGAGGATGTGAGTAGTGGTTTCCATTGAGGGGGGGAACCAGTACCCAAGATATATGACTATTTAGGATATGTGGATGAGGAGTCAATCCAGGGAGATGAGAGCCAGAGAGGTGTGGTACGGATCGTGGGGGGTCCACCCATAGATTAGTTCAGTTTTGAGAATGGAGAAGGACACTGCCGTGTAGGTGGCCTTCCTACTGTGACATTCTTAATAATGGAAAAGATGTTGTCAGTTCCCGAGGTATGACCCAGATCCAACAATGACTCTGAAATTATCATAACTGTAATACATAATTTCTTTAAGGATAGACCAATGTTGGCAATATTCATATATAAGAAATAACAGAGCAGAGATAGGGCAACCTAGAGGGCCGCCCACTTGAACTTGTAAGAACAAATTAACAGATCCCTGAAAAATCATGCAGGATTTGCAGTCAGTCAAAAATGTCCGAACACATGGAATCATATAGGGAGATATACCCCTGATGTGAAAAATGGACGATAAATAACATGTGGAAAGGTTATCAAAGTTCCCTCCGGTGTGAAGGATGATGGAGGAGGTTCTGAGACCTACATATTGTAGTAGGCGGACTTCATCTGTAAGGGCAGCATATCCATAGAAGGTATTATATCCGTATAGCAAGCCATATTGGGTATAATATATGATACTAACCTACACGGCCATTTGTGATAGGCAGTCAGCCATTATCACTTCTAGAATGTTTGGAACAGTTTGTAGTAGTACGATGACCCGGATGGATGAGTGGGATTTGGAATAAGACTTGGCAGACTAGAAGCGGAAAATGCAATTGGCTCTTTTAAGGGAGGTGGGGTGAATCCCATAGCACAACAGGGGACCTAGGACCGAGGTCCGGATGTAGGGGTTGATGTGATTGACCCTATTCCACAAGCTATAGGTGATAAAGTCCATGTCTGGAGTAGAGAGGCTGGGGAACTTGCAGAGGATGAGTGAGATGTCCTGTTTTTGCAAAGTGAGGAAGTCTCAAAATGGACAGAGGATGAAGTCTGAGTGCAGGGGTTCCTTGTGGGGGATGCAATGATATAGGAGGGATGCATTGACTTCAATAGGTGTTAAGGAATTAGGAAATGAGGGAGGGCGGTCTGGAGGGCCAATGATGGCAATCCAGCGCACCGCCCATACACTTATTGTGTGCAGCGAAGGTAGCCACCCGGGCGGAGTCTCAACATGTTGTGATAGAGACAAGGATAACCTTCTTTCCTCTTAGTCCAAAGCCAAATGTAGTTGCAATAACTGCTCAGTCAACCAGACATTGATATGACGCAAGAAAGTTAGCTGTCGGTATAGAGCACTAGCACGGTAGTGTGGGCATCCATATTGCGTCCTACCAGGCACTCAGAGAAGTACTTCTCGTTAAAGGGGGAGGTGCTGGGAATAACAATACCTTAAGGAGAGGATTAAGGGTGGACTAATAAGTTTAGGCCCAGTTGACTATAGGGTCGGGTTGAGCCAATACTGGCGTAGAGAGGATGATGGTACTTGGAAGATGGTGAAATGCAGTCAGTGGGCGGGTAATACCCCATGAACTAACTAAGGGAGAAAGTGAGTAGTTGGCGAAGGAATTGTAAAAAACTCCTAGTCCGGTTGTGCCATTAAATAGAAATTAAATAAATTACCAGGTTTAGTACAAAGTGAGTATCCTAGTTCTGAGGTTACCTCAAAGTACAGGGAAGATAAGTTAAATAACCAATAACAGAGAACTCGTAGAGGGTTAGACAGTGGATGATATAGGTTTTGATCTCTATCTAGTTGGGTAGTGAAGGCGTGTTCATTAATCAAAGAAATTAGATAGAGTGTATGGTGATGCGAGGACTGTCCTGTAGTGGAATATGGATTTTAAACAATAAAGACCAGAAGGTTTGAGTTACTAAGCCCGGAAGTAGAGCGATCAATTGCCATAAGATCCGGATGGCCAAATAAAAATCACTAGTGGTGCAAATATAGGATTGAAGTCAACCGTAGCATAAAAGGTAACCCTATGTCTAGTACCATTAGTAGTAGGTTTGGGAAACAACTCGTAGTTGGAACATAATGGAAGGTGCGTTTTAAAGACAAGAGACACATGCAGGGTAAGAGTTTAGGGGCATGTGCATATAGCCTTAAGGTAGTTTAATAAGAAAAGAAACACATTCTAGCTCGCAAGGCAGTTGTCCTGAATGAGGGAGAGGGTTTTACCTGAGCCCTGCGTCAGGGCTGTGGGGTTCACATTAGGCCCTCTTAGTGAGAAAAGCCCTAAGGGGAGATGGGGACTAGGGGAACTGGGTAGGCAGATGGGTGCTGGTACAACTGACAGAAAAGGAAGGTGGGTGTGGAAGCCAGCCTGTGGTGCTGGTTGGCAGGGGGGAAGTGAAATCCATTCCAGAAGTAGTTAGAGGGGAGGGAGCTGTCAGTCAGTCAGTGAAAGGGGGTGCATCCTGCTCCATAGCATTATCAGATAGAATGGTTTCCTCTGCCGCAGAGACGGTCTCTTAGTGGATGGGTGGGAGGGGGCGTGACTGGCAGGACCGCTCTTTGGATATCAATATCCTGTACAACTTCGACAGATTTGTGGGGAAGATAGGCAGTACCCAGCAACGGATTTGGTATATTTACACTTTGTGTATCTGTGGTTGGGGCAGTGGTGAGCCACCCAGGTGTGAGCTAGAGTACACAATGGACACAAGGGGTTAGTTGCCTTGCACAAGGTGGTGTAGTGCCCATAAAGCTATCACTTCCTACAATGGGTCAATTTTCCTAAGGTGTGGGTCTTTGGTACTCTGCGGGGTCTTTAGAAGAGGCAGATACTAGAGCCAACCCTGTACACATCGTCAGGTGCCACTGTTACCATAACTGAGGTTGTGGTTTTATTAACCCAGATGTTAGAGTCAGTTTGG
Source organism: Tuber calosporum (assembly GCA_003316355.1). NCBI lineage: Eukaryota > Fungi > Ascomycota > Pezizomycetes > Pezizales > Tuberaceae > Tuber > Tuber calosporum. The sequence continues at coordinate 124,470 of QFET01000946.1, read as the reverse complement.
AGGTATATGGCAGAATAGAGGGCAATGTCGTTTGCTTTGCAGACTGATTCATTGAGGTGAGGTAACAGGTCCGCTTGGTATTCTGGAAGATAGGCTGTGTGCAGGATATGGATAGCAAGTTGGACATCTTTAGGTGCTGAGTGGAAAGGGCAGTATGGGTTATTTCCTTCTGCGAAATCTTAGTTAAGGTGGTTAGTCACAGCTTTATAATAGGGTAAGAATACAGTGGAGGGACTTTGTGGGTCTGGAACCAAGATTGTAAGTGAGGCTTAAGGGTTAACTAGGGCAGAGAAGAATAGAGGGAATGAGCGTTTGGCTTGTCGAAGGACAACAGTGATTAGATCAGTTGCGGTTGCTGTGAATTTATCTGAATCTGCATACGTTGGTAAGGAGGTGCAAGGGGCGACGAATCTGCGTTTGGCAGAGTGCAAATGTGCGGGTTACCTAGACTAGGCCTTGTATCATTAGACGGCAACTTGTGCCTGCCTGAAAGGTTTCTTTCTGTTGCTCTGAGCGATTGGTGTAGTGAATAACTTAGCTGCAACTGAATGATGTTATTTAGGGGCAAGTAAAGACTATGGGCGGGCGGGTGATGCACTGGAGGAAGACAGGGCGCTTCGAAATTAAGTAAGAGGTGGTTATTTTCTGGCCCTATATTCCCGGCATTCTCAGGGGTGAGGGTGATGGACGGGATATGTGGCGTGGCTGTCATAGACCAGTTTCTGAACAGTCTCGTATCAGGGAAGGTCAGTCTCCGAGCCTTGATTACAGAGAGATGCAGATTGTTGGTTGGTATTGGGGAGTGGCTTGGGACATGAAGCGAGTGTCAGGTGGTACTAGGGGAGGTGGTAGTGGTTGCCTGGCAGTGGGTCCTACGATAACATGGAGAGGAGGTCTCTAACTGTAGCCTCTAGGGCTGCAAGAGTGGGATGCCCAGAGATAGAGGCTGGTGCTGGGACGGTGATGGGAAATGAGATTTCCTCCACACAGGTTGACTGGGTGAGTAATTGAGTAGCCACCTCCTTGATTCCTGAAATGGCAGTGCATAAGTGAGGAATGATTGTTGCATACCGTGCAGAGAGATTATGGTGGAGGAAAGTATTGAAGGGAGAAAATGATGTAGGGGAGAATCTGGACTGAGTAACTATTGTGTCCAAGAGCTTTTGGGTTGCGATTAAGTGATTATGTAGTGGGCCAGGTGTGCAGTCACATATATATGGAACTGAATAGAGAGCAGTACGGTGTGGACTCCGTGATACTTACCTCGAGGGGCAAGGAGAGCTGTAGGCTATCACTGTTTCGCATAGTGTCAGGATATTTCACTAAAGATTGTAGCTCTAGTATGGGAGAAGATTTGGAGTCTCTTGGCTGTTCAAATACAAAAATCAAAGCTTGTTCTGTTGGAAAGGGCAAGAATTCAAGCGCGTGGCAACTATAGAGTGCGGAGCGTTTCCCTTAACTGCTGCGGACTACTTACTATTTATACACGTTCACCTGAGCTAAACTTGCACATATATCAGAACTGTCACCAGTGACTTCAGCCATTGTCTAATAAGTGTGAACACAGTTTAAACCACAAGATATGTTACGGCAGTACAGTAAATGAGCTGTCAGTGTATATAGCACATTCAGGGTGTCAAGAACTCCACCAGTAGCTTGCCTTTAATCTTTTTGCCTAAGGGTGTAAGTTTAATCTTGATGTCACCTATTACCGAAGATCATGGAAAATACTAGGTAATGAGTCTGCCTGGCTGTATATCTTCCATATATGCACGGATGTGCAGCTGCAATCGGATTATCAAGCATATAGGATTTGTAATACATCTACTTATATAAATTACCCTATCTTCGTTCACAGAGGTTGTCTAATCTGGATTTTAGCCTACTTCTAGACTGCATAGGTTGTAGTCAATATAATCTCCTCCAGACACTATATAAGCTTACATCTTTAGACTAGAATGTCTAGTACCATATCCTATATGTGTAAGATTAATGGAAGGACTGCTCTAGAGAGGTCTCTAGGTTAGCACCGAGAATTACTCCTTCTAAAAGAGCGTAGTTGAGTTCTTGAACAATCTACTATCAGAGCACCTGATATCTATGACAAACCATAAGGTGAAGGAGATCCTAGATTGAAAGACTGCTTATAACGTCGTTAACCTTCTGTAGTTTATGGGCCTATCTAGCTTTGACTGTTGATACATAAATAGTTCCTGCAATGTAGCTAACTTGCAAAGGGATCGAAAGCAGAATAATGTAAACAAGGACTGTGCTACGACTTAGGAGTGTTCATTTTAACATCTAAAGTTTAGTTGATAAACACCAGTGGTATTTTATCAGAATTTAATAGGTCTGGGCTAAATGAGTTGGAAACTGAGGCCAGTGATTGCGCATTGTGTGCATAATTCTCCCTCTTCCTTGATGATCAAAACTAGCATACATTAGAAAATCACGCGTGGACCTCCTACCGGCGGAGCTGACCTACTACCTTCAAGATCAGGAGAGACAGCTATAGTAGCTGCATTCAGGGAATGGACACATCTTATAAGCTTCATTGAATGTCAAATAGTTATTAATATGCATTAGAACAATTACAACTACATTCCCACCAGAAAGGTCTTCAACCACATGGACTTTTGTTGGTTAGAATTAGTCAACCCTTTTAACTTTAAGGTGGTTTAGTCTAAGGGTCTGTTGCGGGAGAAGGCAGATGCGCTATTGCATTGGTGGGAATACTGTCCAGGAGAGTGGTGTGATCCACTTCTTCAAGCATTTGTTGGTCAATAGCAATGGTGAGTTCACCACGAATGCGACCTGTTAAATTCCCTGGTGCTACTAACCTATCACGGTTATCATTTGCAATCATATTTCTTACAAGTCACAACTATAGTGGCAGAAGGTGACCTAGGTACCTTGTTGTTCTCATAGCAGTGGTAGAGAAGGGGATGACTGTTTGTGTCCAGTTCGAATTAGAAAAGGGCCTGCTTACCTACAAGGACTCAGATTATGTCCCTAAGTACAATATGTTGAAACAGAGAATTATGGTGGCAGAACATGATTGTGGCCTTGCTGGACATTTTGTAATATGTGAGTTCATGGCACAAGTAAATTAAGTCTTCTATTGGCCCTATATGGAGAACCAGGTAACCCAATATCTACGTACGAGTCTTACTTGTCAATATTGTAACACAATAAGACATAATAAGTTTGGCTTACTGTAATCGGTTCTGGTTCCTATAACGCCTTCGAACACAATATCAAGGTACTTTATTGTAATCTTACCCGTATTTGAGTTGTATTCCATGCTATGGGTTATTGTTGACAGATTTTCTATGGTTCAATTTGTCCCTGCTGGTAAAGAGGTAATAATTGAAGCAGTGACTCTTATCTTCCTTAAGGAAGTGTTGTGATTGCTTGGACTACAAGAATCCATATTTTATGATTGTGAAACCAGATTTATATCTAGGTTTTGGACGAGTTTCATGGAGTTACTCAAAGTCAAAATCAAGGTCTCCACCCCCTTCCACCCAGAAACTAATGAATAAACTGAGAGGGTAAATGAGATGCTGATGATGTAGTTGAGAAGCTATTGTTCTTACTAGCAGGACAATTGGGCAGTGTTATTAGCACTAGTAGTACAGTCCTCCAATTGGCGACCATCTGAGTCTGGACAGGTATTAGACTAGCAGGAAAACTAGGGCTTTGTCCCCAAGACGAATTTGTCCGATGCCTTGTCTGATCATTAAGGAATAAACCCCTAGCGTGAGGTTGGGGTACAGGATTGTACACGAAATAGGCAGTGTATTTGTGGAACACTTTAGATGGCCCGTGAGCCACTAAGGAAATGGCAAGATTAAACGCAATTACCCTCTCCGCAATATTTCACCCTTGAAGATGTTATCCAAGACAGAGCAAACAAAGTCCAACGTGTCATGTCAAACCAAAGAAATATTTGTACTAAGCCATTTAGGGTAAAGCTATACTATATGTGGTTTGGTCTCTTTCTAGATTGGCGAAAAATAGGAACACTGGTATCTGAGACGGAACTCACAGCGCATTGAACAATCTACAAAGTCTTCAATGTTAGTCTACCTGACCTTTAGAGTGAATATGGGATTCGTAGAACGGCAATGGAGGTGCTTATACAAGACATTATTGATAAGAGGCTCACAATATATTAAACATCATAGTAGCCAGCCAATGGTATGCGAGTCCTAAAGAAAAGTTCACACCTTGGTTCGTCTCGTACTGGGGATTATAGAATTGCCATGGAAAGGAAGAAAATTACGTAGAACTATTGAAGATGTTTAAAGGAACTGCAAGCGACACATTGCTGCGATATGATCAAGAATAGCCCTCTAGACCTACTGATTAATAGATATGAGCTGAGTTACAGTTGATGCTAGTAGTAGGCTAAAGTGGCCTGGTAAAGGAAGGATGAAAGTCTGAGGACAGACCTGCGGCAGAGTGGAGCAGTGAAATAACCCTAGATCAGTTGGTGTAGCATTATATACCACAGCCGAACCATGGTACCTGAAATTACCTGCAGAGGAACTATCCAAAAAATATTTGCATACATGACATGAGATCTATAGGTGCCTTGGGTAAGGAAAGGTACTTAGGGAATCAAGTATGTATGGTGACCAAGCTAGGCCGGGTAACCCTCATCCATAACTGAGTATGGTAACCCAATTACACAGGTTAACCCAGAGCCATAGTTAAGTGAGGTGACCCAGGACTACAATTATGTTGAGTGATGTACTTATATCTTATACCAGGTTGCTAAACTTAACCAGGGTGCCTGGTTGTGAGGGAAAGTGGGAAATCCTAGATATACATGGTATGCATTATGGCTTCCCCGAAGCATCACAAATCCACATAAGGACTTGTATCAAGGTCTCCATACGAAGTGTAAAAAATTGAGATATTGAATGAGTACGTCCACAAATATAAAGAGTTCTTAAAAATGCTTGTTGTGCAATTTGGTCTCTGATAAGTCCATGTAACATTTCTTTGAAGATCCTGTATCAAAGAGCAATCCCAAGTTAACCTTCATTACTGTCAAACGAAACTTGGTGCTATAGTTTGAATACTATTACCTTGTTTGGGATGTTTTGACTACGTAATAAAAGCCGCCCACAGTGGCGTTTGAAATAAAAGTGACTATACTAATGGACTATATTTGATAAAGGTCTATCATAAATGCAGGGGGGAATGGAGTCCTGTGATACTATGTACATTACCGCAGTAGAACCAATAGGACACTGTATCCCATATTTAATTATGGGCAGCCAATGGCCGAACGAGGCACGAGACTTGTATTACAATTAGTAATTACTCTGCAGGTACTCTCAGTACCCAATCTCCCTTCGAGAGGTATTTGAGTCCTAAGATAATAGCTTATGGGAGTCAGAAAACCACGTAGGTATTTCCGATACAAGTCTAGTAGTCTAGGAAAAATATCCCTGGTGCAATACTATCATAGAGGCATTAAACACAACTCTGAGAACATTCCGTCTTAACAGGATAGAGGTGTTGATCTAATAATTAGCTGTTGGAAGCTCCTAGAGAGCCAACACTTAAGTTCCACTCACCCGGAGAGCTTAGTCATCACGAGATTTGCAACTGATTTACTAAGTATACATGGTTGACTACAAGACTTCAAAAGATGGAATCACCACATGGCATCAGAGTCTTTTTGACAGAATGTGTCTTATGTCGACTAGGCAGTAGGTCACTAACATATCTTGGATGGGAAAGGTGTTCTCTCCTGCAAACATAATTCAGATGCATACCAGAAAACTAAAGGTATGGTGGACTATCTTTGACTACAAGATTTGGATTGTCCGGTAGGGGGCGATTAGGGACCTCGGAGTTGTTAAACCATTATTGGGAAGGATGCTCCCTGAATGTTAGATTCGTGATATGTATCGTGGGCTTCAGGAATTCTTCTTAAATAGAGGTGAACGGCACTATACACTAATAACAAATTATCCTCAGGAGCAGAACTTGAATTCCCCTCAGATCTGCTTAGCGAGAATAACTTTTGGAATTTGATTCAATTATCATGATCTTTTCCTACTCATAACCTTTCTTTCATTCTTTGCTGCTAATGTAATTTTAGGATACCTCTTCCTACAGGTTACCACACTTACAAGTAGATATCAAAGGAAGGGCAGATTATATTGTGAAGGTTATGAAGTTGGATAATGAGTTTCAAATGACAATAGATATGGTAAGATCCCAGACCTATAACCATCTAACAGTTTCATAATTTCAGAATTATATATACTCAGCGCAAACTGACAAACACATACAGTCAGATTCATATTCTCAAATTGAATCCTCTACTGAGTAAATGGATGAATATTAAGCTATACAATAATGAAGCCTATAGCTTGGGAGAACTAATGATAATATCTAATTCTTGTCTGAATTGTTCCTGGATAAAATACTCCAATTGTAGAACAGAGAATAGTATTCATAATGTAATACATTAGCTACGGAAAATGTGTATTGTTATTAGAGCTTCACCTCACCGCCAATCTCAGTTTATCGTGATATTGAATTACTGGGTCAACCTCCTAACTCTGCGCTGTTATATTTTCAAAAGACCTTGGAATTTAACTCAAAATATATTGTAGAGATCTGTACTATTGTATGAATTCAGTATTGATTGGTGACAAACCTATACGACCTTGCATGACTGTAGTCCTTCAACGAAGAATGGAAGAAGTTAGAGTACATGTTGGAAGTATAGCAGACCATCCTGTTTTGGACCCCTGGATGTCATAAACACCCAGAGTTACAATTCCTTGAGTATTCAAGTCTACAGTGATATCTTTGATTATTAGGAATAGCAAATTGCAAATTTGGAATCCAAGCTGATGCTGTATATGGTTGACATTCCTTAAGGATTACTGAGAGCAACAATAAAGAGAGCAGCTGTTTGTAGTAAAACTGGTAACCCAATACGCCTTCTGCTGGGCATTGAGTCTTATCACATTAGCTATTCGCAACATGGCTCATTTTATAAATGGATTTAAATAATACATCTGGTAAGACTGATAATGACAAGTAATGATATACAGGAGTTAAGTTCATATTAAGATCTTCGCTATATACCAATGAACGCATGGTGTATTGATATGTTAATTGTATGATGTCATCTAAAGAGTCCTTTAAAGAATCTACATGTATCAAGACTTAGAACTCTTCTTGTCTATGAGACACTGGCATATATCAAATTGGAATCTGTGGTCAAACCTCACGAGCCAGCTTCTCTAACCGCATACTCTAAGCCTGACACAAGTACAGGTTGAATCTACTATGAGAGAAGGTTACTAGAGTGCAGCTGGATTAAAGCTACAAGGTTCCCGAATTTAGACTAGATTGTGAAGGTTGCTATTGCAGTTATAGGAGCCAAAAATGGTGTTGACCGTGTATTTAGCCTGATAATAGAAGTGGTTCCATATCGCCGATCTCACTTAACAACCTGTTAAATTAAAGCCACAATGCTGGTGAAATCATTTGAGCAAGAGGATTTAGGACGATGATGATCAAGTTATGAGAGTGAATAGGATATAGACAAGTTGGAAGAAATGGCAGCAATTGGGTGTTACCATGGTTGGGCAGATTGGCACTAACACTATGACAACAAAAGTTACGTCTCTATCTCTAACCATAACTAAGTATCACAAAGGGATACGGTAGATAATTTTGTTAATTAAGATAGAATACTAGATTTTAAAATAAGCTAAGGCCTCTCGTATATGATCGTGGCTTGGTTGCATCTCAATATGCACACAGTCAACTAGATTTAGTGCAACATAGTAGTGCACCATTATGAAGTCCGAAATAGTATGGGGGGGATTATGGAATCAGGGAGAGAACTAGGAATATATATGTTAGATTAATTACTGTAGAAGTGGAGGAATCATCTACCGAAGAGCCACAGATTGGATAATGAGTAAGTTATCTTAAAACTGAAGATGTTATCGATAAAATAAATATTAACAGTATTGAAGCGATGGGACAGAGGGAAGAGCTTTGCCGGGCAGACTTTAATAACTGGGGCTCCCAGTAGAACGATGGAACCTACGGTTTCTACCTCACCAAAAGACTAAAATCTAAAATTCACGTAGAGCAAAGATAAAGATGTTCAAAGCAAAGGATAAAACTTAATATCATTAGGCCAGAGATTCACTCAATTCATGTTCTTCTCGAGAGGATAGTTGGTGTTCTGAGTAGACTGGTGATCGCGTTTATTTAAGTAGATTTATGAATTCCATTGACACTAATCCTTACTAGGAACATTCTTATACACGCTTTCGCACTCAGCCCGGTCAACTCCTGGCTCCGGTAGCATTACGTGTAAGAACCTTCGGATCTCTCAGATAAGTAGATTCTCCTTAATCCAATTGGCATTCTTGAATCTATCTCAATTTTCTCCACAGGAGATAAAAGGCTTTCCAAACGTTGTCTTGTCTGTGGCCTACTGTCAAGACTGCATGAGACTCATTATTCATCTTAAGACTCAGTTGCCCTTTTGGATTCCAATATATACAAACATTGCAGTCGACATGGTCTACTTGGCCTATCGGCGGCTTTTCCATTGACTACTCTGTTCCCACGGCGAGTGGTTCCTCTTTGTTGGCTGAATGGGCGCTACCCATAGCCAATACTTTATTAACCACCTCAGCTGTAATAAGAGGAAATGCCTTCAGAGTCCTGTAACGTCTCAAAGTTATGGTATGGTTCAGAGGCAATTGTTGCTTTTAACAGTATAGTTTTATCCTTTACGAACTTCCATTCGTTGGCAACTCACAGATAAACCTATAAGGACTCCTATACCTTCATATGAGATGTTAGGTGCCTACTAAACCCCAGGAGCGCCATCTGCTGTCAATAGAAGCAACTTGCCACACGATGGGCGTCGCCTACCCATTTATATAACCTGCGGACATAATTTATAGCCTGAACCGTGGCTACCTATATTGTATTATAAGAGCACCTCCAGCACCACAGTTTTGTTTGCATTCTACTAACTATCACAGTTTGCCACCTATCATAGTGGTAGTTTAATAACTCAGTCAAAATTGACCACAGTTAGCTTTTATGATTTTTCGCATTTTGTATAATATTAAAGGTAGAGTAACTAGGTTTCAACAGGTCTACGCGAAACCCTGAGGCAGGTTTGATTGCGGGCAGAATGGCCCAAATGACATCCTAAGTCTGCGTAATGTATATTCACGTCAAGGAACTAGCTCCTGTAACCTCCCTATTGTTTACACTCGATGTTGCAACCATGATACATTTGGTGTAACAGGCGCTAGCCTGTGTGAACGGTTATACAATAGAGTCTAAGCGGTAGCCTGCTATCGCTTTGGTGTTTAAAGAAGACCTGTTGAGAGGCGAAGACAAGGGGAGTACAATATAATGGTATATAGAGCGAAGGGGAACAATGCGATAGCCGTTCAACCAAGTGTTTTCACTCTCTAGGCATCTGTCTGAAGTCTGATGTCTCCTGCTAGCCAGGAGACCACTCTTAAATTCATGAAATCTTTCCTGCAAGTCTGAGGCTCCGGAAACCCGCAGCCACTATCATTACCAGTAAGTGAACAGCTACCAGACTCCTTTGGCCCTGCCGTAGTCCGGGAAATCTTGGGGCTTTCCCACAACACTGCCTCTATCCTACCGCCGGTATACATGACCTGTTCCTTCCCTTGGAACTCCTGGGGCACAATCCTGCCGATCCTCCAATGCATACAGTAATAAGGGCGATGGAATCGAGAGATTCTGGTAGGGAAATCAAATACAAAAGAAATCACATCAAATGAATGTAATCTGACAAAGGAAAGGCTAAAGAGAGTGGGAATAGAGGTACCGGGACATGTACACATGTTACATTCCCCCAGTTTGAACAAAATTTATTTTCTCCTAAGGCCATAGGCCTCATCGCCGCTCTCCCAAGGCCAGAGCATAGAATCATCATCAGTGTTGAAGCAGCTATTATCTGAGCCTGTAGAATCGTATTCTTCATCGTTATAGGGCGGTCAGAAATCGTTGGGTACTATGGTTTTGGGGCAAGGGATTGTAGAGACTTCAATAGGCTCCCAAGAGGTCCTGACATAGTGGGAGGTCATCTTAGGCATCGGTTCTGTACTGTGGTTTTCTTTCCAATATTCCGCAATGATTTCCATTGAGTTCGCCAGGTTCTCGATAGGTTCCCTAGAGTCATCTGTCCTTTCATACCCTTTCCAGTGTACCTTGAACTCGAATCTGTTGTTTTGTTGGCGATAATCTAGTATCTCCTCTCCTTCCCATACTTCTGCATTGTTGATGAGAATAGGGGCCTGCCTATCCATCCTCCTGGATGCTAATCTATTAGGATCGTTCTCATGGTATTCCTTGAGGCATGATATGTTAAAGTATGGCCTCTGGCGCTCTTTCTCTTAGGTACTTCAAGTTTGTAGTTATCGCTACTAGTGTCATGTTCTAGGAGCTTAAATAGTCTAAACCAGCGAGGCTCTAGCTTCTTGGATCGTGCAGGGACAGAGGTGTAAGGGCGTACTCTAAAAAGAAATCTGGTGCCAATGTTGAATGGTCTTCGATAAGGGTTCCTCTTTTTATCTGCTTGCACAGTCTGCCTGAATGTGGCATGCTCTCTGGCCATATCAACTTCCATCGTGGTGTCTTCATGGGCATGCAAGATCTCGTCTACTGCTGGTACTTTGCTGGCAGATCTGAGGACAGGATTGAACTGCTGCTAAGGGCGTCCATAGAGTGCTTGGTATGGAGATATTCCTAAGGATTCATGAGGGGCGCCATTCATGGCTGCTGCTATCACTGGGAGGGCTTTGGACCAGTTGTTATGTCTTTTGTTAATGAAGTTTCTCATCATCTGTTTAAGGGTGTGAATCCGGCGCTCTACCTAGCCATTGATTTGGTGGTGGTATGGAGTTGCCATCCAGACCTGGATTCCCACTGACTCCATCATCTGAGACCTGAACTTAGAGGTAAAGCGAGAGTCTTAGTCCAGTAGACTACTTAGGGGATGTCCATGAACATCAAATATAACCTTGTGGAGCTTGCTGAATACTTTTAGGGACGTGGTAGAGTCCTGAAGTGGTATGAGATGAGTGTAGAAGGTAAAGCGATCCATTATAACTATGATGGTAGTATGGTTATTTGATTTATTGAAGGGGCCAGGGAAATCGATGGCAAGGGATTGGTAGGCTTCGTCAGGTGCTGGCAGGGCTAGAGATCTACCTGCCGGAAGTGTGCTTGGTCCCTTGTTGATCTAACATTGATTACAAGAGCAGCAGTAGGCTATGAAGTCCAGGAGCATCTGATGCCACCAGAAGAATCAAGCGGCGTACTTGTAGGACTTGTGAGCTGAGAAATGTCCTAGGCCTTCATAAACTGTTTTAAGGATGAAATCCCGACGGGATAGTCCCCTTTCCAGGGGTCCGATAGGGATATAGATGTTAGAATAGCTGTTGGTATTGTCCGCTATCAGAAGGCCATCCTGGATTGAATAGTGTAGATTGTCAGTTGTCTCCAGGACTCGCTGGAAAAGAGGGTCATTCAGGGAGCTTGAATGACAGCACGGCGGATTTTTCCCTTGAGGGATGAATTGAGGGTACCAAGATAGGTCTGGGCCTTGTCAGTTTCTGTTGAATTCCAGAAACCTTCAGGATCACTATAGAGGGGTCTAGAAGCTGGCAAAGCTGGTGAATCTGGAGGTGGGGATGCTGGAGTTAAACATATCTTCAAGTCTGAGGTATTTGTTTCCAGGTGAGCGTAGGGACATAGAGCTATCGTTTGATGGAGGGGGGCTACTGTCCATTGAAGTATCTGATGTTGCTTTCGCTTTCTTTACTTGGTTTCACTTTTCAGGGACCTTGGGGAAGTATCCATTGGCTTCTTTGCTGTCTCTGTGTGTGTGGCACTGGTCATCATAGCATGCAGTCCAAGAGAGCGCTGAATGGCTTCATTCCTCTCTAGTTTGGTGAAGGTTCAATGTGGCTATCTCTCCCCCAGAGTTGCCTGCCTAGATGCTGCTATCGTTGCTGCTAGCAATATTCTTTCGCTTTTGGGAGCGAGTGACTGCATTGGCTGCTATCTCTTTGCTTGCTAGGTAGTCTGGCGAGGAGCGGTAGATAGATTCGTGAGTAGTGAGGGATGGAGAGTGATGTGTTTCTTCGATGGTTTCCATTTCGCTGTCGGAAATTAGGCTATAGTATGAAGAAGAAGTGTAGTTGGTTTGAATATGATTGGAGTTGTGGTTCTGGAGATCTGAATTTTCGGAGGTGGGGTCCTGTAGTATTATATCTTCAGCCCCTGAATTGGTCTCATGAACTCTGGATAGATAGTCTGCCAGAAAATTAGAAGCTCCAGGCATGTATTCTATTTCAAAATCGAAGCGGCTAAGATGCATTATCAACCTCTGGTGCCGCTCACTGAGATTCTTCTGTCTCATGAGCATGGTAAGACTCTCATGATCGGTAACTATAGTGAACTTTGTATGGGACAACAGGTGGGCGAAGGCTTGTACAGCCTCAACTATTGCAAGCACTTCCTGTTGGTGGGTGGGGTAGTTACTCTGAGAGGCTGACAGTTTCCTGGAATGGAATGCTGCCGGTCTGGCTGTATCTCTGGTTGGTCTTTGGCCTATCCAGCCGCCACTGCCAGTAGGAGATGTATCGGGGAATACCCAGATTGGTTCAGGGTTGGTATAGTCAATAGGTCTAAGAACTTGATGATTTTTCGCCACCTTTTTCACTGCTTGAAAGGCTGCTTCCTGCAAGTCTGTCCATATCCATTCAGCATCGCCGGTAAGCTCTGTAAGTGGTGCAGTAAAAGTGGTGATGTGTGGTAGGAACTGTGAGATATAATTACGAATCCCACTAAAGCGCTAAAGGTCCGTTCTGGTCTGAGGTCTTGTCCAGTCCTCAACGCCTCTGATCTTCTCTGGTGCTGGGTGAATTCCTTTATCATCAATAAGGTGTCCTAGTATATCAAGTTTTTCTGCAAAGAAAACACTCTTCTTTGGGTTGGCATATAGCTGCGCTTTTTCCAGCTTCTTGCAAATAGCTTTGATATGCTTGATATGGTCATGGTGTGTATCACTATATATCAGGATATCGTCAATGTATATCCATACAAAGACTCCTGACCCTTCTGACAGTGTATCTTCCATAACTCTCATTAAAGTTCCTGGCGCATTTGTGTCTCCTTGCAGCATTACTTTGCAGGCGTAGCCTCCAAAAGGGTGTCTTGATAGTGTTATACTTCTCATCCTCAGGTTCAACCCTGGTCTGGAAGTAGGCATCACTGAGGTCTATCCTGCTGCGGAATTTGGCTCTGCCCACAGTGTTGAGTATGAGCTGCTGATTAGGGATTGGGACTTTGTCCTTCATAGTGTTCTTATACCTATAGCGAAGGTCCACTAATGGTCTTACCCTGCCATCAGGTTTCCCTTGAATGAACATGCTGGCGCCTCCAGGAGTCCGTGATCTGTAGACTAGTCCAGCCCTGATTTGTTTCTCTATCCATGCCTTGAATTTAGGAATCATTTATTCGGGGGTCTTGAAGGTTGGCATCTTAACATAAAGGTCTGGGTCCTTGATCTTGATCTGGTGGTTATAGCGACGCAATGGTGGTAGGGTTTCAGGTATTTCTGTGACAAAAACCTGGGGGAACATCTGTAGGAAATCTGGTATATCCTCCTGTTTAGCCATCTCTGAGCGAGGCTGGGTGCTGTTCCCATTGCAGTTTACACAGACCTTGGAGTCAGGGAAGTAGACAGGTTTTTTCCAGCAGTCTATGACTGCTCCAAATCGTATGAGGTTATCCATACTGAGTAGTAATCATAATCTGATACAGGAGTGATGCTCATGTGTACCTTGGGTACCTTTATGCTTCCAATTTCGATATCTGTGATGCAGGAGTGATTGCTGCTTGATCTGGATCCTTTGACAGCCATCTTGTGTGTTGTAGGCATCTTCTTGTTGTTATAAGGGATATTGTTTATTGTAACAAAGCGATTGCTGATTATGGTACCCCCAATAGTTCTGTGTCTGCTAGGACCCTGGCGGCTTTCTTGTTGACTAGCATTGTGAATTCTAATGCTTGGAATGGCCTGGCCGCTTCATTGGGGGCGCCACTAGTAGTCTTGTAAGTTATGATGGTATTCCTTCCATCCAACTCTTCTGTATGATCGGTTTCTGCCTCATAGTGCTCTTAATCGCTATCGGGGGTGTCCTGGGTAACAGTGACATGATTTGACTTGATTTCCTTCTTAGGACAATCATTGGCCATATGTCCTGCTTCTCCACAGTAGTAGCAGGCTCCTTCTCTCTTGCGTCGATCCATTTCCTGCTTACTTGGCTTCTTATGCTTGTGAGGAGTCGATTTTCTCGCTGGACCTTAGCCTTTTCCTGCTGGCTTGATGCTAGTTTGTTGTGGAGTGTTCTTAGATTTGTTTAGCCTATATCCGGAGGTGCTGAAGGAGCTGCCGCTACTCCCATAGGCTCCTGTCTTGAACATTGTTGCATCATATATCTCTACCAATTGGACAAACTGGTTCCAAGTATCAGTATCTCTTATCTGTAGTTCAACATTTCTTCTGAGCCTGGGATCCATGGCATCCAAAAAGCGTTGTCTTTGTACATAGTCTGATATTGATCTCAAGGCAGTGTTCCTCTGAGGTCTTCTAGTTCTCCAGCAATCTTTGAAAATCTCCCTGGCTTGCCTCCAGAGGACTGTTGTATCTTCTGCCATTTGAGGTACAGGACATCTGTGTTGGTTGATGCTTCAAAAAGCTTGCTAAAGCGATTCTTGAATTCTTGGAGGGAGGGTTGGTTGTCTTCAAACATATCCATGAGGTTGAGGTAGGCACTATGTGCTCGCTTTTCTGTATAGGAGCTATAATTGTCTACTACATCCACAGTGTCATCAAGGACATCATTATTGGATAAGTACTTCTTAACCTCCCTATACCAGCGGTTGATTTGTCTGGTTGTAGATCTTCGCCTTCTCCACTGAACTTGGATGGTTGTGGAAGCTTGATCTTTGGTTTCCTGGGTTGGTCTGGAGCGTCAGCCATTGTCCTAGATGCTGGCGGGGGTGCTGGCAGGTGTCTGGGAGTTTCTGGTTCTTTCCCTTTTCCTTGAGGTACTGGTGGTGGTCTAGAGGGTCCTGGGGAGTCTGGGAATCCGCCAGGTGGTGTCTTGGTTCTTGAGGGTACTGCAGAGTGTGGTAGGGTTCCAAAGACTGTCTCCAAGATGCTTCTGGTTCTTGGTCTCGATTCCTGAGCTGTATGTGGTCTCTGGCTTTCCCTTTGAATGATTTGCTCTGCTGTAAGGTCCTCTTCTGAGTCTGTGTCAAGGTCCCCTGGTTGTAGGAAACGTTGTCTAGGTATAGGTGTATCGTCACCTTCTCCTTCTGGGTCTGTGTCAGGGTTATTCCCAAGTCTGCTGGAAATTCAGGATATCCTTGCAGACCAAGTTGTCTTACTCCTTCTGTCTGTAATGATGTATGTAGCACTAGAGCCGGGAGTCTCTCCCTGGCACTCCTGCTTCGAACTAGTTATCAAGAAAAGGAAAGGGTGATCAATCCTACCCACAGTTCTCAATCCTGAGAACCAGATATCACCTGCTGAGGCGTAAAAAATGTAACAGGCACTAGCCTGTGTGAACGGTTATACAATAGAGCCTAAGCGGTAGCCTGCTATCGCTTTGGTGTCTAAGGGAGACCTGCTGAGAGGCGAAGGCAAGGGGAGTACAATAGAATGGTTTATAGAGCGAAGGGGAAAAATAGGATCGCCGTTCCACCAAGTGTATTCACTGTCTAGGCATATGTCTGAAGTCTGATGTCTCCTGCTAGCCAGGAGACCACTCTTAAATACATGAAATCTTTCCTGCAAGTCTGAGGCTCTGCAAACCCGCAGCCACTATCATTACAGGTGAGTGTACAGCTACCGGAATCCTTTGTCCCTGCCAGATTCCTGAAAAGCCTGGGGCTTTCCCACAACACTGCCTCTATCCTACTGCCGGTATACATGACCTGTTTCTTCCCTTGAAAGTCCTAGGGCACAATCCTGCCGATCCTCCAAAGCATACAGTAATAAGGGCGCCGGAATCTACAGATTCCGGTATGGAAATCTAATACAAAAGATATCAAATCAAGTGAATATAATCTGACAAATGAAAGGCTAACGAGAGTGGGAATCGAGGTACAGGCAGATGTTCATATGTTACATTTGGTTACAAGATCATAGAAGGCCTGGTGGCTTACATATAACCTTCCAATATTTTCTTGGGATGCTCCAGTTACCCTGCGTAACAAGTTACCCTATCTAACTTGGATACCTAGTTACCCAGTCTAACTGAGTTACCCAGCCTCATCGTAATCTTTGGTTACCCTGCCTAGTGGTGTTACTCTACTTGAGTAATACCTGGGTTGCCTTGTTCAACTGGGTTACCCTACCCAAGTCAGGATTAGGCTTACACAGTCTAACAGACTTACCCTGCCTGAATGAATACCAAGGTACGATTTCTTGGACAATGTACCTCTTGTTGTTTTACCTCTAGGAAGGCCTGTGATACTGTTCCTCTCTGAGTCCCTTTAGGGTCTTTGGTTGGTCTAAGGTCCGGTATGCCATGCCAACTAATTTATAGTAGCGTTACACTACTCCCCTCAGACCTAACCGCTACATGTCTACATAGACCGCTGTTCACAGCTAGGTGTCATATCATATCACACCAGGAGGTCCCTTGGCTTAGATGGATACCGTAGATGAAACCTTATCAACGTCTCCATTGAGGATCCTGGCACCATTTCAAATGGTTTCCAAGTTTTCACTTCAGACATATACCCTTTCAACGATACCAAGTATTGAATGAACCAGTTAAGAAACTTGGATTTAGTACCAATACTCCAACGCCTGTCTAATATGCCCACCACTACTTAGCTAAGCTCTCAGTCTACGATGTCTGGAATTGGCACCTCCTTGGCAGGCTTACCTATGGGGTCTTCCGAGGACGGCTCTATGTGTCCCAGGTTGAAAACACGGTGGATTGTCCTCCGTGCATGGAGTTCCAGCTCATATGCATGTGTGTCTGTCTTATCCTGAACCACAAAGGGGCCAAACCTCTTCTAGTCAACCTTTTCCTTATATCGCTTAGTGTCAATGTTTCTTGTATCCAAAATAAGATGGTTGGCTTTCTTCGCTCTGCCTTGAGTGATTTCTTCCAGGGTTACATACTTAGGTTATGGTAGCCTTCTTTCATCCTGCCATTTCCTTTCTCGTTCCGGGGCCCATTGTATTGTTTCGCGAATATTCTACTATATACCCTTCTAATCTATTACAACAAGTTCACTGTTTGGGTGTATTCCTAGATGATGAGACACAGTAACGGACCAGTTGGTCCAAAGGACAAACCCATAGTTTGCCTCAAAACATAATTCCTTCAAGGATTCGGATACAGACTTATTATATGCGTATTCCGCTAAGGGCAACTACGAAGTCCAATCGTATTGCAGGTAGGAGCCATGGCTTGTCCAGTACTGTTCCACGGTGTTATTTACCATCTCAATTTGCCAATCGGCCTCAGGGTTGAAGGTGGTAGAGACATCGAGTTTGACTTGGTGTAACTCCCTGGGACTCATGTAGTACTTAGATGTGAAATGGGTATCTCCGTCTCTGATGATAGATTACGGCAGCCCATGCAATCTCGACAATTCTTTAAGCAAGATTAGTCGCAGCTCCTTAATAGTCACCTCTGTACCCAGAGGGATAAAGGGAGACATCTTTGAGAATTTTCAACAATGACCCATATCTTAGTATACCCTTTAGATAATGGCAAGGCTTCAATGAAGTCTATTGAAATTGCATTCAATTGCCGCATAGTAACTTCCACTGTCTGTAGCCAACCAAAGTCCTTGTTCCTCATATTCTTAATATGTTTACAAGTATCACAGGTACAGATATATTCTGTGACCTCGTTCTCAATGTTAGGCCAATAGATTTTTGCCTTAGCTTGTTTCATAGTTTTATATGTTCCGAATTGTGCAGCGATGCATTAAACAAGTTCTGCCTCCATGATCGTCCGCTTCAATCATTCATCCTTAAAGACATACCAATGATTCTTGTAGATCAGGTGACAGTTCTCTAGCGCGAACTGGGAGTCAACCTTCTTTCCCTTTTCACCCACCACTCTTAGCACCGCTAGGTATGCTTGTACATTTCTTCCACTGACATCATGGCTTGTAAGAAACTTGACTCCAAGCGGTAACCTTGACAGGTTAGTAGCATTGGAGGACATTGGTGATCGCCTTCTTAGTGAAAATGCTGTTGCCAAGACGAAAAAAGGTAGAGTGTAGTACATCACCCTAGCCTTCCTGGGGGTAGTCCAAACAATACAAGGACCAATCTGCCGTCTCGTTCAGCCGACTCTCGCCTTATATAACCTTGAATTTAAATTACATGAGGTAATCCACCCACGGTTTTTGCCTACGGTTCAAGACTATTGTCCTGTTACAGTATTCTAAATTCTAGTGATCTGTATACACCACTATCTGGTCTTCAACCAAGCGCAATAGATGATCCCATACCTAGAAGGAAGCCACAGTTGCTGTCACCTCTATGTGACCAACTTTATAGTTCACCTACGGGATCAGGAACCACCTGCTATGATAGGCCACCGGATACCATTATTCTTCATCAATGACCTCTGAGAGTACTACTCCTAATTCAAAATCATGCGCATCTGTTTCCAGCTTTGTTGAACGAGAGCTATCGAAGTGAGTTAGGATAGGACCAGCAGTGAATAACTATTTCCGATGTTCAAAGAAACGCTCCCAGGCAGCCTACCTGTCCTACATCACCTCCTTCTTCCCAAGATCTGTTAGCAGCTTAGCCACTTTGCTAAAACCATTAATGAATTGACGGTAGAGGTTTGGAAAACCCATAAAGCCTTGATTGTCGACAACACTTTGAGGAGTCTTCCAAGCCTTGATTTCCATGATCTTCCGCGTCGTCATAGATATCCCATATTCAGATATCATATAGGCTAAGAACTCAAATTCCATCTTATGGAAGGTTGACCTCCCAATACTAACGCAAAGCACTACCTTTCAAAGTCTGTCCATCACATGCCTGACTAGTGTTATAAATTCCACTATTGTCTCGGAGTCTATTAAAATGTCATCCATATGAGCAATGACTCCGGCATCTAACATCTCGTGGAAATGGCTATTTATCATACTCTAAAAGGTAGATGGTATGTTTCATAGTACAAACGGCATTACTGTATAGACATATTGACTATAGCGTCTCTTAAAGGCAATTTGCCATTCTTCACCTATAACGGGGGCACCGTATAGGAAGATGGATCCTAAGGTTGCGACCGCACCAAAAGACTCTACGCAAAGTTCACAGAAGGTAGAGATAAAGATAATTGAATCAAATGATAAAACTTAATATCGTTAAGCCAGAGCTTCACTCTATTCAAGTCTTCTCGAGAGGATAGTTGCTTATAAGAGTAGAGTGCCGTTCGTGTTTACCCAAGTAGAATTATAGCGCCAAAGACACCCATCCCTACTCCGACCGTTAAGAGAGCTCCCTCTCCACTCAGGGATCATCTGACACATGGCCCTTCGGAATTAACTTCAGGGCCTGTGGATCGCGCGTGTAAATTGAGTCCGTTCAATCATAAAGGTTTTCTGCAATGCATTTTGATTATGCCTGCAGGAGAGAAAAACCTTTCCATCGCCGTCTTGTCAATGGCCAACTGTCAATCCGACTTTGGACTCAAACCTAGGTATCAGACTCAGTAGCCCTATGGCTTTTTCCGTCTATGCAACCACTGCAGTCAACTGTATCTACTTGGCGTATCGGCAGCTTTACTTGTGACTGCATAGCTCCCCCGGTAAGTGTCTTTACTGAGTTGGCTAAACAGGCGCTAGCTATAGCCAACCGTTCAGGGATCACCTCAGCCTTGATAAGACTGAATACCTCTTAGAGTTCTGTAACGTCCCTCAGTAATGGTATAGCGCCTGGGCTATCGTTGTGTAAGTATTAGAGTTTTATTCGGACATACTTCCGTTAATCCCTGACTCTCAGATAGCTATTTCGGGGGACCCCCATACCTCGCATAGGGATTATAGGCACCTAGAGTGCCCACGGAAGGCCATCTGATGTCACTACTAACAACTTGCCCGGATTGGCCATTGCCCACCCCTATATATATCCTGCGGACAGCATCTGGTAGGAAGGACGTTAGGGACGTATACGGGGTTATGCTGCCACCTTCAATTTCTCAGTTTTGTTAGACATTTACCAAATGTCACCCTTTCCCACCCGTCGCAAGGGGCGAACGTGGGAGCCGCAAGGGGGTGTTGGACGCGCCAAAATTACTCCAACCACCCTGGGCTACTTGTAGTAGGATTTCGCGTTTCGCGTAACGTTAGGGGAGGGTAACTTGAGGTCCATGATTTCACCCGCGATCCACAAGGTAGGGTAACTGGGATCTATCATGGTGCAAATCGCTGCGGAAGCCTGTGAAACGCCCCCTTGCGTCACCAGAAGGTTCCGCGTAACTGACCTATTTGTTACAAGCGATTCCACGAGCTAGAAACACCTGGTTACATGAATGTAGCACACCCGGCGGCCTCTACACTACTTACCATGATTTCCTAGGGCTCCCTTTTACCCTGCCTAAGTGGTTACCCTGCCTAACTGAGGAGATGGGTTACCTGTTAAGGTTCGACTATCTATATCGCGCAACCGGCAAGATATATGATTCAGTCTATCAAGACACTTGCTCACTACTATTGCGACTACTCCAAGTCCAATAGTTTTCCTGAGCACTTGATAGAAGAAACCGACAGTCGACTTCAACTAGAGGTCGCTAGAGGGAGAGCGGAATAAAGGTTTGATTTGATAAAGTTATAGATAGGAAATAACAAAGATGGTTGCGTGAAGAGCTATCTACCTGTCCCCCTATGGATCCTTATATAGGCCTCTTCCCGCAACCCTAAACCTTATGGCTGTGCAAGTGCGCAGCCATGTGAAACTCATACATCATATGACCTTCTAAGTGCGAAGGTCATCTGCACTAATAATAACCTCATGACTCACAAGTGTGCGTCATGCGCGAAACCCACATGACTCTAAAGTAGTCATGTGTGCGAAATCAACTCATAATAACCTCATGACTCACAAGTGTGCGTCATGCGCAAAACCCACATGACTCTAAAGTAGTCCTGTGTGCGAAATCAACTCATAATAATCTCTTGACTCACAAGTGTGCATCATGCGCAAAACCCACATTACTCTAAGTAGTCATGTGTGCGAAATCCTCGTAAGCCTCACAAAGCTTACTCTGCTTTTCTGTCCTTCCTGCCTAGCGCTCTTCTAGGCAATCGTGACATTACCCTATCTAAAGGGTTACCCTCCCTAACAATGCTTCCGGGTTACCCTACTCAAGAGGGTTACCCTGCCTGACTCTAACTCTGGGGTACCCTGTTTAGCGTGGTTACCCTACCTAAGTGTGCACCAAGGTTACCCCGCCATGCTGGGTTACCCTATCTAACTAGGTACCTAAGTACCCTTTCTTCAAGAAAGGTACTTAGGGTTGCTATGTCACTTTGCAGGTTTCTGGTACCGTTCCTGTCCACGTCCTAGTAGTACCACTGGCTGGGCTGAGGTTCGGTAAGCTATACCAAGTGATCTAGGGGGTCGTTACATTACTCCCCTCTTACATAAGTCTGTCCTCAGACTTAGTTTTCTTGTGTTGGCTGATTTCCTCACACTTATCCCCCTTTCGGGTACTTTTCATACACGGTGATCCCTTGGCTTAGCAGGATACCAGTCATGAAAACGCAGCAATGCCTCGCCCGCGGTTCCTTACAACATCTCTAACGACTCCCATGAATTTTCTTCACTGCCATACCCTTCCTACGACACCAAGTATTGTACAAACCGGTATGGGAATTTTGCTTTCATACTTCCATACCACCGGCTATCTACTATGGCTCTTACTATATAGCTGGGCTCCGAATCAACGAGGTCGGGTTCTAGTATGGCTTTAACAGGTCTGCCTACCAGATCCTCACGGTAAGGTTCCAGAAGTCCCACATTGAAGACAGGATGGATTGTCCACCTTGCAGGCAGCTGTAGCTCATAAGCCCATGTCCCTATTCTCCTCTTAACCACAAAAGGTCCAAATCTCTTGAAGTCTAGTTTCTCCATAGGTCGCTTAGAGCGAATGTTACGTCGGTCCAACATAACACGGTCTGCCTTCTTAGCACTGCCTTGGACTACATCCTCCAGGGTGACATACTCCGGTGATGGGAGGCGCTTCTGGTCGTGCCATTTCCGCTGTCGTTCCTGGGCCCTTTGTAGTGTCTCTCGAATGTCTTGCCATGTACCCTCCCAATCCTTGACGACAAGTTCACTGTTTGGGTGTATAATTTGATGTTCAGACACAGCCACGCACCAATTTATCCGTGGCACAAACCCGTAGTTCACCTCGAAGGGTGACACCTTCGACGACTCGGATACTCACGTATTGATGCGTGCTCCGCTAAGGGTAGCAGTGCAGCCCAATCGTCTTGCTGGTAGGAACAGTAACTTCTTAGATAC
Organism: Tuber calosporum; assembly: GCA_003316355.1. Classification (NCBI taxonomy): domain Eukaryota; kingdom Fungi; phylum Ascomycota; class Pezizomycetes; order Pezizales; family Tuberaceae; genus Tuber; species Tuber calosporum. The sequence continues at coordinate 101,816 of QFET01000946.1, read as the reverse complement.
TGTTCCAAGGTCTGAGTAACCCTCTCAGTTTGCCCATCTGTTTCCGGATGGAAGGCCGTAGATACATTGAGTTTAACTTGTAGTAGATCCATGTTACTCATCCAAAACTTGGATGTGAAACGGGTATCGCGATCAGAAATGATCGATTCTGGGAGCCCATGCAATGGCCAAATCTCCTTCAGAAATGTCGGAGAAAGTTCCTTTATGGGCACCTCAGTTGCTAAAGGGATAAAGTGAGCCATCTTGGAGAATCTATCCACTATGACCCAAATCTTTGGATATCCCTCTGAGTTTGGTAATGCCACTATGAAGTCCATTGAAATAGCATTCCATGGTCTCATCGGAACTTCATTAGGCTCAAGCAAGCCAAACCTCTTATGCCGGATTGTTTTGCTTCTTTGGCATACATCACAGGTCCCAACATATTCAGTGATGTTTTCCTCAATTCTCGGCCTGTAGAAGTTTGCCTTAACTCATGCTATTGTCTTATATGTTCCAAACTGTCCAGCGATGCGTGAATCATATTCAGCTTCCATGATTGTTCGCTTAAGCCCCTCATCTTTCGGAACATACCACCGATTCTTGTAGGTGAGCAAATCCTTTTCCATATCGAATTGGGCATCCACAGAGTTACTTTTGTTAACCACTGCCTTCAGGACTACCAGGTACGCCTGCTCTAGTTTCGCAGCAGCACGCAAGGCTGTAAGAAATCCAGACTGCAGGCGAAGCCCTTGACAAGTAAGTAACATCTGTGGCCGCAGGAGGTCTCGTTCCTGCTGTATGTGCCACTGCCCAGGCCGAAAAAATGTTTGTGGTAGAGGATCACTCCCCCCTTCCGGGCGGTAGTCCCTACGCCGTGATAACGCATCTGCCTTCTCATTAAGCCGGCCTTCCCGGTATACCACCTTGAAGTTAAACGGCTGTAAGAATTCCGCCCAGCGGTGTTTCCTCCGGTTTAGGACCTTGGTACTATTAAAGTACTCCAGATTCTTGTTGTCTGTATACACCACAATCAGGTCCTCTACCGAGAGCAATAGATGATCCCATTCCTTGAATGTTGCGACGATCGACGTCATCTCTTTATCGTGAACATCGTAGTTCACCTCCGCAGGCAGGAATTTCCTACTGTGATAGGCCACTGGGTGCCATTTCTGGTCATCACATAATTGGGATAGCACAGCACCCAATGCGAAATCACTGGTGTCTGTCTCCAACTTAGTTAGACGAGAGCTATCACAGTGTGTCAGAATAGTACCAGTGGTGAAAACTCCTTTAGATGTTCAAATGACCGCACACAAGCGGGCGACCAGTCCCACTTTACATCCTTCTTGGTCAGATCCGTCACAGGTTTTGCCACTTTACTAAACCCGTTGATGAATCGACGATAGAAGTTCATAAAGCCCATGAAGCTTTGAACGTCAGTTACGTTCTGAGGAGTCTTCCCAGCCTTGATCTCCTCTACCTTACGAGTCGTCATAGATATCCCATGCTCAGATATCTTATACCCTAGGAATTCAACTTCCCTTTGGTGGAAGCTGGATTTCTTTATGCTAACACAAAGACCTGCCTTGCGCAGTCCTCCATTACCAGACGAACTAATGAAAAATGTTCTTCGATCGTCTCTGAGTATATCAAGATATCATCCATAAAGGCGATGACTCCTGCATCAAGCATATCCCTGAATACGCTATTGATCATACTCTGGAAGGTAGATGGTGCGTTGCATAGCCCAAACGGCATTACCGTATACTCGTACAGGCCATAACGACTCTTGTAGGCGGTTTTCCATTCTTCACCCGGTGACATCCGGATGAGATAAAAGCCATTTTTTTTCAGGTCCAGCTTAGTGAACACTGTGGCTTTCCCGAGCCTGTCTCGTAGCTCATTCATCAAAGGCAAAGGTTACTTGTTCGAAAATAGTTATCTTATTAAGTCCACAATAGTCGATACATAACCGTAGCGTTCTATCTGGCTTCGGCACAAAGAGGATAGGGGCTCCGGCGGGCGACGTAGAACGCCGGATCTTCCCTTGTTCCTCCATTTGACGGATGTAGTCATATAGTACATCTAATTCTCGCTTAGAGAGGGGGTATATGGGCCCCGATGGCGGTTTGGCCCCCGTCTCAAGTTCAATCCTGTGATCAAACTCAGTATGTCGGGGAAGGGAAGTTATATTTTCTTGACTGAAAATATCTGCCTAATCCCTAGATTCTGGTAGTAGGCTGACGCTAATGTCCTTGTCATCTTCTCCAGTATATATTGCCATACCCAAAAGGTACACCTGACTACTATCCTCGGCTAGGAGTTCTTCACTGGTAATGAACTCCATTCGTCGAGTAGCGACAACACAGTTTGTCTTACAGTATTCTCAACGCCACTTCAGAATACCAGTTTCCCAGTCAATATCAGGATTGTGGTCCTTCAACCACGACACCGGAACATAGCCGTCTACCTTTGTGTCCGGCATATCCGCTAGTTCGAACCTTATATCATTCACATGGTCGCCTATCTTCATTCTCACCGTCGTGGTGTAAGGTTCGCCGGAGCCTGGAATCTTGTTGGCACTTACATCAGAGATTGGTGTCGGATGTTTCAGACGAATACATGGTAATTGGGCTTTCTTAACCCATGTGCTACTTAGCACGGCACCCGTAGCGCCACTGTCCAACTGAAGTAAGGCTTCCTTACTATTTCTATGCCTCTTGAAATTCTAGTCCAATCGTACTTTCACATGTATTGACCTAGTGTGGGGCGGCGGGGCAACTAGCCTCGGCCGCTTAGCGGGTCTTTCTTCACTATCAGGTTTTGTTCGCTTAAGCGTCATAATGTATCTCTCGATTATAATAAAGTGTGGGTGTTTACTATCACGCCAGCGAGATTTCGGGTATTTAACCCTCCTCAGGTAAACTTCTAAATAAGTTCAATTGCTTAATCAAGTCCTGCCTGATTCATATACATAAGTGAAACAAAACCAATGAAACCAGACCATCTCTATCGGTCTTCCCCAAGGAAAGCAAACAACAAAGGAAACAAGAAATAAACCCTCGCAAAACCTGAACAAAAGAAAACCCGCAACCCCACCCTGTCCTAACAGTTGCGGATCAGCCTTGTTCTTTTGTAAGGGCGAGGGGAGCCACCTAGTCAAATTTCCCTTCCCTTCTTACCTTTTCCTACGCGCCTTAATGCAAAGAGTGGTAGTCAGCTTTCTGGTTTCTGAAATATTGCCTGAAGGGCTTACCTAATTGCTTCCATCGGTGTCAACCTCCAAAATCGGAGGAGAGCCGCGGACCTTGGTAACCCTTTTGACAACAGGGGGTGGAGCCTCAATGCGACGGTGTTTAGATACCGTAGGTGCTAAATGCTCAGCCTCAGAAGCAGACCGCTTGCGTGATGGTTTGATTGATTGCACTACTGGTTCGGGAGCAGTACACTGTTTCCAAAAGTGACTCACGGTTCCACACCGTGAACATTGCTTTAACTGACGGCGTTTGTCAATCAGAGTGGTCGGAATATTCCAATGTTTGATTTCATAGTCGGATTTCTTAACCCGGGCGGGGTTGGCCGTGCTCGCTTGAGGCCTGGGATTTCAGTTCCCAGGGCCTCGCTCGTTCTTTCGTATGTCGCTTAGCGACCGTGGACCTGTCATCTCCTCGTTCGTGGGTGGTAGACTTTTCCTTAACAACCGTTCTGTTGCAGGATGCAACATCTTCCAGCTGATGACCGGTGTTGCGAAGCAGGTTTAGGTAATCGATGTATACTTGCGGCTGTGGAGTTTTCAGACCCCAAGCATTTCGCAATTCAGCGGTCATGCCTATGCGGGCCTTGTCCTTCACTACTACCGCGTCATAATGCAATTCACTGGCTAAGCGAATGAGTTCATCGACAAATTGGTCCACCTTTCTTGGCTTCATAGCTAAACCATTCCACTCACGAATAGCACGATCCCGATCTGACTGACCGCCGAAACTGGACTCTAGGCGTTTTCGGAAGCCTCCCCACGTGCGCAACTCATTACTTGGGTTAAGGGTAACTCCTGCCTGATAAGCGGCATCCTGGCTAATGTGCACATGAATGCTGTTGTACCATTTCTTTGCGGCCCTTCAAGAAGAGCGATGATCAGGCTGACTTTATCCATATCAGACAGCTTACAGTGTCGATAATAGTCTAACCTAATCTCCGCATCCTTGATGAATCGCTGTGTGACAAGTGGGTCTCCATTGAACCCCTTAATCCCCAATTTCTCGGGCTTCTTCTGCCGAGTATGGGATTTCTTGTTGGACTTTCGAAGAAAGTCCGTCAAGGCTTGACACCGCTCATCATACTGTCGCTTCTTAGCATCATTCCAGCGCGACTTGCGTCGGCCCAGAAATCTGCTGAGATCGGGGAGGGAGGAGGAATATTCGTCGCTACTGCTCGTGGAGTCGGAATCACCCGGTTCTCCTGCTTCGCCGACGTTTCCACCACCTGGTTGTTTGCTACCCCCATCTCCACCAGTGTTTCCACCGCTTAGTCCCAATGGTTCCTCATATCCGCTAAAGCTGTCCTCTGAGCTTTCGTGACTGGCTTCCTGGAGACAATCTTCCGGAGGGGAAAATGGTCTTGTGGGAGGTGCAGGGGATGGAGGACCTTTAGCTGCCCGGACCTTATCCACCCCCCTATGAACTAACTGTTGGAAGCGGGAACAAGCTCCACCATCTGTATGGTCTTCCGAACCACAGAAACGACAATGGGTCCTTTTCAACTTCGGACCCTGGGGATTTTGCATTATGGGTTCACCGGTCCCTTTCGTACATGGCGGGCTATGGTGAAATGCAATATTCCCATCAGGTCTTCCCTCGATCCTACAAGTATGAGAACAATAAGCCATAGCCGACTGCGCTTCTAGCCCTGGAAACCCAGTCCTCCTGGCGCTGCCCGTGGGTTTGGCTGGAGCCGGCGGTGCTGTCGGGAGGACAAGCGGTGCCGGATTTTGTGGTATGGCTGGCTAGGGAGTTGCCTCTGCCACCGCATACGGTCGCTCAGCTTCTAAAACTATAGTTGGCGTTGAGGGCGCAGCCGGAGGGGCTGCAACGGCGGTCGTAGTTTTAAGGTTTTGCGGGTCTATTGTCATTTATTACCCCTGCTAGGCATGAAGACCTCCGCACCGTGTCTGAGCCAGAAGGACTCGGAGATCGGCTGGCTAGGCGGGCTTCAACAGCGAGGGTAAAAGGTGATACCCGTGATGTGCCTGGAGTGAGGCCTAGTCCAAAAGCTTCCCGGGCATGTGGCGTTAAATGCTGATGCCATGTGACATTTGCCATGGCCTCCGCAAAGTTCGGGGCAAAACTGATCGGTCCTGTGCGGACAAGGGGAAGCGGGGGAGCTTGCTCCATAATCACATCATTTTCGGAATAAATGCTGATTCCTAGACTCACAGCCCACTCGAGGGCCTTTAGGTGACCCTGCAGTGCTTGCGCTGTCATGACCTGCTGGCGATAGGCATTTTGGACCTTCTTTACCCAGTCGGTGGCCATGTTGACCATTTTCTCTTGAAAATAGGTCTGCTTTGCTTCCACATAGCATTCGAGTTGGACTGTGCTTCCACGAACCCACGGCCTACTTCATGTATGATGTAATTCTCTAAGACTTCGTGGGAAAAACGTTCAAAAGTAACCCCTTCAGGGACCTCCTCAGGTACCATCACAGAGTGATTGTGGGTGATGGATTCTATAAGTGCCCTAGGATGGGCGACCACCATGGTCTGACATTCCTCAGGCACCTCAATGGGTGCCGCTTTAATCAACTTCGTAACCGGCTACCAACCGAGGCCCCTTAGGTCTGCTATAACATCGGAGTCCACGAGGGGGCCCGGAGTGGGAGGGATGGTAGTCCTTTGTGAACGCGTAAGAGACATTTCAGACATAATACTTTCCCCCCTGGGCTACTTGTTCCTGACAAGGTTACCAGTACTCGTAAATGTCAGAAAGGGGTCACGAGGAGCAACAATTCTCCGGAGAGAGTTAAGCGAAGAGCTTAACGATATACGGTAACTGGGGCACCCTATAGGAAGATGGATCCTAAGGTTGCGACTGCACCAAAAGACTCAACGCAAAGTTCACAGAAGGTAGAGATAAAGATAATTGAATCAAATGATAAAACTTAATATCGTTAAGCCAGAGCTTCACTCAATTCAAGTCTTCTCGAGAGGATAGTTGCTTATCAGAGTGGAGTGCCGTTCGCGTTTACTTAAGTAGAATTATAAAGCCAACGACACCCATCCCTACTCCGACCGTTAAGAGAGCTCCCTTCTCCACTCAGGGATCATCTGACAAATGGCCCTTCCGGAATTAACTTGAGGGCCTGTGGATCGCTCGGGTAAGTTGAGTCCGTTCAATCATAAAGGTTTTCTGCAATGCATTTTGATTATACCTGCAGGAGAGAAAAACCTTTCCGAATGCCGTCTTGTCAATGGCCAACTGTCAATCCGACTTTGGACCCAAATCTAGGTATCAGACTCAGTAGCCCTATGGCTTTTTCCGTCTATGCAAGCACTGCAGTCAACTGTGTCTACTTGGCCTATCGGCAGCTTTTCTTGTGACTGCATAGCTCCCCCGGTAAGTGTCTTACTGAGTTGGCTAAATAGGCGCTACCTATAGCCAACCATTCAGGGATCAACTTAGCCGTGATGAGACTGAATGCCTCTTAGAGTCCTGTAACGTCCCTCAGTTATGGTATAGAGCCTGGGCTATCTTGTGTAAGTAGTAGAGTTTTATCCGGACACACTTCCGTTTATTCCCGACTCTCAGATAGCTATTTCGGGGGACCCCCATACCTCCCATACGAATTATAGGCTCCTAGAGGACCCTCGGAAGGCCATCTGATGTCAATAGTAACAACTTGCCCGGGTCGGCCGTCGCCCACCCCTATATATATCGTGCGGACAGCATCTGGTCGGAAGGACGGCAGTGACATATACGGGGTTACCCTGCCACCTTCAAATTCTCAGTTTGTTAGACTTTTACCAACTGTCACCCTTTCCCACACGTCGCAAGGGGCGAACGTGGGAGCAGCAAGGGGGTGTTAGACGTGCCAAAATTACTCCAACCACCCAGGGGTACTTGTAGTAGGATATCGCGTTTCTTGTAACGTTAGGGGATGGTAACTTGAGGTCCACGATTTCACCCGCGATTCCCAAGCTAGGGTTACTGGGCTCTATCATGGTGCAAATCGCTGTGGAAGTCTGTGTAACGCCCCCTTGAGTCACCAAAAGGTTCCGCGTAACTGACCTATTTGTTACAAGCGATTCCACAAGCTAGAAACTCCTGGTTACACAAATGTAGCACACCCAGCGGCGTCTACACTGCTTACCATGTTTTCCTTGGCCTCCCTGTTACCCTGCCTAAGTGGTTACCCTGCCTAACTGAGGAGATGGGTTACCCTTTCTAAAGGGTTACCCTGCCTAACCATGATTCCGCCTTACCATACTCAAGAGGGTTACCCTGCCTGACTGTAGCTCCGGGTTACCCTGTCTAGCGGGGTTACCCTACCTAAGTGTGCACCAAGGTTACCCGGCCTTGCGGGGTTACCCTATCTAACTAGGTACTTAAGTACCCTTTCTTCAAGAAAGGTACTTAGGGTTGCTATGTCACTTTGCAGGTGTCTGGTACCATTCCTGTCCAAGTCCTATTAGGACCCTGGATGGGCTGTGGTTCCGTAAGCTATACCAACTGATCTAGGGGGTCGTTACATCACCAGGAGCCATCCGGATGAGATAATAGCCTTTCTTCAGGTACAGATTGGTGAACACCGTGGCTTTACTGAGTCTATCCCTAAGTTCGTTCTTTAAGGGCCACAGATACTCATTCTTTATTCTGATCTTGTTGTGCACACTGTCTGTAATACATAACTAACACAAACCATCTGGCTTCTGTACAGAGAGGATAGGAGCCACAGCGGAACAACTAGACTACCTGATCTTTCCCTGTTCCTCTATCTCCCAGATGAGGTCATATAGCACATCTAACTCTCTTTTAAAAATTGGGTATATTGTGCCTCAGGTAGACTTAGTTTCAGGTTCTAGTTCAATATTGTGGTCAAACTCTGTATCCTTGTAGAGAGGGCAGTTATTTTTTCTTGACTAAAAATATCTGCATAATCCTTGTATTCGGGGAGTAGACTGACTCTATTGTCATTTCCGTCTTCTCCTGTATACATTGCTATGCCCAACTGATATACCTGACTACTATCCTCAGCGCGGAGCTCTTCAATTATAAAAAACTCCATACGTGGCTTAGCGACCAGACATATTGCTTGACAGTATACTGAGCACTACTTCAGAGTACCTTTATCCCAATCAAGGTCGGGATTGTTGTGCTTTAACTATGATTTCTGGAGATAGCCTTCAAACATGCTATTTGCCATATATTCAAGTTCGAACTACATTTTATTCGCATGGTCTCCAATGTTCATTAAAACCCTAATTGTGGAATAATTCCTAGACCCTGGAATTTGCTTACAACTTATATCAGAGATTGGCGTCGGAAACCTTCGACATATACATGGAAGCTGGGCCTTCTTGACCCAGGCATTGCTCAACACGGCACCTGTAGCATTACTATCCGGCAGACGTAAGGCCTCGCTATAATTTCTTTGCTTTTGATAATTCCCATCCAAACGGACCTTGATATGTATTCACCTTGGGTGATGCAGTGGACCTAATAGCCTTGACCGCTTACCAGGTCTCTTAATCACCAAAAGATTTTGTTTGCTTAAGTGTCATGATTAATCTTATATTATAAGGTGTACAGTTTTGGGTAATTACTATCCCGCCTGTGAGATTTTGGGTACTCACCCCTCCTCTGGTAAATTGCAAAATTATTCTCGCTTGTTAATCAAGACCGGCCGAATGGCCTACATAACCAAAAAAATCTAAGGGAACCAGACCATCTCAATCTGCTTTCTCCTAATGAACCAATAAACTAAGGAAATATGAAATAACCCTTACAAAATCTATTACAACAGAAAAGCTAAACTCAATCCTGCCTTACAGGATTGAGTTAACTTGGTCATCTTATATGGAGGAGGGAACTCACCTCGTATAATTTCCTTTCCTTCGTACCATGTTCCTCCAGGTCTAATTACAAGGAGAGGTAGACAGCTTTGTGGTTTCATTAATGTTATCGAGATAGCTTAATTATTCACTATTATCAGTATCCACCTCCAAAATGGAGTGTGATACGTGGAGCTCTGAAACCGTTTTCTCAATAGGAGGTGGTTGAATCTGACGGTGTTTGGGGACCGTCGAAGTTTCGTGGCGTGCTATGGAATGCTCCGCTCTCCGGCTTGAATTTTATGTACTGTACCACTGGTTGGGAAGTGGTACACTGCCTCAAAAAGTGTAGCTCTATCCGACAACGCAAGCATTGTTTTAGTTGGGGGCGTTTGTCACTCAGAGTTACAGGAATATTCCAGTTTGCTTCCTCATACTCTCACTTCTTAACTCGGCAGGGGTTAACTGTGGGCTGTGTGGTTTTGTCTTAACGATTCCCTGGACCAGAGTCCTTACAAGGTTGCGGCTTGTTTCCTGATGGCCAATTTTTCACTAAATTGTTGGGAAGAGTGTTTTTCTTTAATAACCAGGCACTTAAAAGATACTACATCTTCAAGCTGATGACCAGTAGTGCGCAAGAGATTGAGGTAATCGATATATACCTCTAATTTTAGACTCTTAAGGCCACAGGCATGTCGCAAGTCTGCGGTAATCCTTATGCAAGCCTTAATTCACAACGATCCCGTCCTAATATAACTCTCTGGCTGAGCGGATGAGTTAATAAACCAACTGAACAATTATTTCTGGCTTCATGGCCAAAGCTGTCCACTAGCAAAGAGCGCAACCTGATATGCGTTACAAGCTAAACTGGACTAAGGACGATTACGGAAATATACCCAGGTACGGTGCTCGTTATTGGCTTTAAATGTTATTGCAGCACACAAAGCAGCATCATGACCACTTTCTACATGAATGCTATTAAAACCTTTATTTGCGCCCCCTTCAAGAATTGTGAAGAATAGGCTGACTTTGTTCATATCAGATGACCTGTAGTGCCGGTATTATTCACAATATATCTCCGCATCAGTGATGAATTGCTGTGTGTCAAGTAGGTCACTATTAAACCCTCTATTCTATAATTTCTCAGGCTTCCCTTCCTGGGTAGGGATTTCTTGTTGGACTTCTGCAGATAGTCCATAAAGACTTGACACCGCTTGTCATAGTGGCACCTCTTGGTGAGTTTCCATAGAGACTTTCCTCTATCAAGAATCGAGGCAAGATGTGGTAGTGAGGAAGAGTAGTTGACACTAATGCTCGCGGAGTCAAAATGACCCTCATTTCCTACTTCGCCACCATTCACAGCTCCTGCTGGTTGGTTACCAGTGTCTCCACCGTGGTTTCCACAGCGAGGCCCAAAGGTTCTTCAAATCTACTTAGCTGGTCCACGGAGCTTTATGATTGGTGTCCGGAGGGGAAAACGGTTGTAGAGGATCTGGGCTTCAGGGTGCTCTTGCTGCCATTTTCTTCTCTACTCCCCGTTTAACTAGTTGTGGGAAGTGTGAGTACGCCCACACATCCATATTGTTTTCCAGGTCGTCATAATGACTAAGGTTTTTTTTCAACTACGGACCAGCAGGTTGGTGTGTCAATAGCTCTCCCGACCACCATGTGCAAGGAGCTTCGTTGTGTAAAATATAGGAGACTGGCCGTCTATGGATTCTACAACTAGCTGTACAAGAAGCCTTGGCCGACTGTGCTGTTGCCTCAGAGAGCCCAATCCATCCAGCGCCCCTCGTAGGCCTAGCAGGAGGGCACAGTGCGGGTTGATGTATTGGTGGTATCGGAATTTGTGGTGTGGCCGGCAAGCTAGTTGCATCTACCACTGCTTACGGTCGTTCAGTTTATACGATTAAAGATTTAGTTGACGGAATACCCCAATGGACGGTACCCTCCTTTTGTATCTTAAGCTTTACATAAGGCTTCTCATTAGAATCCCAAGGAAACCTAAGCAATCTTTGTACCATGCCAGAAGGGCCCAGTAATCGGCTGGCCAAATGGGCTTGAAAGGCCAAAGGATATGGAGAGGACCACGATGAACCTAGAGTTTCTCCAAGACCCAAGTCTTCTCTCGCGGTTGGCGTCAATTATTGATGCCAATCTATATCGGCCTTTACGTTCACAAATTGCGGTACAAAGCTAAAGGGCCTAGTTCGGACCAGAGGAAGCGTAGGAACTTGGTCAAATATGACATGATTTTTGGAGTCTATACTGTCTTATGCTTGCACTACCAACTCGTCAGCATCTAAAGGGAACTTCTACGCCAGCACTGACATCACTCTCAGGTGATAGGTGTTGAAATTTCTTTTTCGTTTAAATATGAATATTTCCTTGAACATATCGTATATTATATTACTTGGTTAGTCTTTCGTCAATACCTATTACACTGCATACATTACTACAGCTAGGACATGCTGTGCGTTTATTTCTGTTATATTTTATTATTACGAGAAGGATTCTTATATATATTTCTTTATCTTGTATTCGGGTTATTTCCCTTGCTTATCACATATTTTAATGGTTATTGTTCTGACCTTTAATTCTGATCATCCACAACGAAACCCTGCACACCACTTTAGTTTTATATAAACTTTGGGAATTTTCTTGGCAGGTTTTCAGGGTCAAATACGTTCGCACTTATGTTTTTCCTACTGACGTTACGGTAAAACACGTTCGTAGTTATATTTTTCCCTTTTTATATTCTTTTAGATAACTGGAGGATGCACTCTAGTATATATAGGGGCTACCGCCCACTTTTCTCACTTAGAAGAATAAGAATAGACTACCGACCAATCTACCTTCCTAAATCTACCTCTCCTCATCAAGGTGTACCCGCAACACACGCTTACTAATGCGTTAGTATATTCCAATAGAAATAAGCTCGTCCCCATACACATTTGTACAGGTTATGGGCCAGGGCCTCCTATATCTTAAAGATATACATTTACACCCTCCAACAGACCAAAAAACCTCACAGTCAAGGTGGCAAAATCCGTACTGCCATCGATGCAGATATCCAACCAGAAAAATAGTACGAAATATTATTCTAGGGAGAGTTTATTTCTCAGCACGAAACTCTACAAGACGAAACGCTCCTTCTTGACGAAACCAAACATTCACGGCCTCGGCATTACACAAGTTTCGGCGAAACACTCTCTGAGTTAACCACTACTTAACCGAGCTCTATTCACCTTTCGCCTCTGTCTCCTTCTTTTTCCTCTGTTTGTGCGTGCAAGCGTTAGCCATCCCTCCCCCGCACACTTTATCAACTACCTGGAAGTTAACACATCTGAGGTTGGACACCTCCAGAAAAATCCTTGATAGGTGAACGTGTTACTATCAGGCTTGATAAAAGTTGTGTGGACTTAAAGGGGGTGTGTGGCCACAGAAGACAATTCGAAGAACACAACTTGTGTAACCAAAATCTACCATGGCCTCAGCCTCAACCACCGTCCCTGAACCTTCGACAGACAATCCTCCAGCAACCCCTCTGCCCATTGACCAAAGGGCACTGACACACGCTAATAACTCTAAACACGGCTCAGCACCCAGTTACAAACTCAGCTGCATCCCAAAGCTAATCGCGGTAGAGAACAACTGCACAGGGCGTAAGATCTCCGTGTATGTCCTCGGACCGTTCAACTGCTGGCACATTGTGCAAAGAACGGAAACCATCCCCGATGAAATATGGGATAAAGACGGGGATCTGACAAATGTTGACCCTATAGATGAATTTCGCGATAGCTACCAGTGTGCATCGGCTTACTTCCTCGAGACCATTGATCCTCAATGGCTCATCCTCCTGGCAACCCACAAAACGCCGCATGCAATCTGGACGGCGTTCCAGGATAAATTTGACTGAGAATACAACTTCTCCTTCTTCGACCAACACGACGCTGTTCCCGATACCAAATTGGAGTCATGTGAACCCATCGCTGATCACATCGGCAAGTTCGACACCCTCTTGAATCGCTTGCAACACCGTTGCATCTCTGCTACCGACAATGACCATTACACCCTACCTTTTACACTTAGGAGGGTATTCGCGTCATCGGAAGCAAATGCTGCTGTCCTTCTCCGGTCCCTTCCCGAGTCTATCAACAACATCGTCGACAACCTCTAAACCAAGGAGGACCTTACCTACAACCATGTCGATAACAGGTTGTTGGACCTTAAAACTTCGTTTAACTCTCAAGAAGACAAGGCGTATAAAACCACTACTGTCAAAGCAAAAGGAAATGAACAACCCCAACGAAAGGGAAACAGCACATCGGTCACAGCCAAGGAATGCTCACACTGGGAAAAGCATTACCCCTCTGCATGCAATGAAGGACATACTTGGAAAGAGTGTCAGAAACTCATGACCGATAACCAAAAGAGGAAGGAAAGGACGGCGATTGACACCGTCAAGATCCTCAAGGAAGATACATCCAAACCGGTCAGTAAATCCTCAACCCTTACCACTACGCGAAAGACCCCTCTCCCACACAATTGGGTAATCGATACAGGCGCAAGCTCACATATGACAAGCAACCTAGACCTTTTTATAAACTTTGAACCAGAAAAAGGAAACGTCAAGTTAGGTGATGACTCAGTAATAGAGTCATGCGGAAGTGGAACAGTTAAGCTCATGGCCAAAACGTCTAATGGACAAGTATCTCCTGTTTTTCATCAACGTGTTCTCTGGGTTCCTAAGTTGGGTCCATGCAATTTGTTATCGTGGCTTACTATCGTTTCTTTGGGAAATGGGTTTTCTTTACGCAGTTCAGGGAAGGATATGTATGTCATGGGAGAGAATGGATTGGTTTTATGGGGCAAGCTTGACAGACAAGATTATGTCGTGCAGGAAAAAAAGGAACAGACATATATAATGACCTATCGAGAGTGGCAGGAAGCCTTAGGTCATCACTCACCAGCCTACCTTCGCTCCGACAAATACTCCGACACACCCCATATCCCTAAGGTTCATACAGGTTGGCGATGTAAAACTTGCATTACCTCAAAGTCGTTCAAACGAAAACCATAACTAACATAGCACCTTTGCCAAAGCCCCTTCGAGTTAATTCACTCCGACTTAAGCGGAAAATTCTCGACTCCATCCTTTGGTAATTCTTGGTACTATATCACCTTCATTGATGACTGCACACTATACACCTGGATTTACCCCATCAAGGTAAAATCCGATACGGTAAAAATCTTCAAACAGCTCATCCAGGAGCGACAACCCAAGATAACGCCATAATCAAATGATTTAGAACTGATAAAGGTGGTGAATACGTGAACCATTAAATGCTAAACCTGTATCAGGCGCATGGAATACTTCATGACAAAACTCCACCCTACTCACATGAATCAAATGGCGTTGCTGAACGTTATAACAGGACCATAATAACCGCCACTAGGTCCATGTTAAAAGGTTTAACTCTACGACTTTGGGCAGAAGCAATCGAAACTGCTGTATACCGCAGAAACAGTCTCCCCAACCGATCTATAGGAGGTTCAACACCCTCTAAATCTCTCTACAACCAAAAGCCATTGATCAACCACCTGCGTCCATACGGGACCAAATCCTTCCTCCACATACCATGAGGAGACCAGAAAACCAGGAACCAAGCAACAGCCGCGGCGATTGATGGGTATCTTGTTGGATACACATCCTCTGACAGGAAATAACAGATGTACATCCCCTCACAACCTAAGATATCCGAAATCGGACAGGTACACCGGACCACTAAAACAATTGAACAAACGGAAGTCCCAAGTACAACACCTGCTCCGCAAGCCCAATTTTCGACAGTCCATCCTCCCACATTTCCAAGAGACCTGCAATCGGACAGTAAGACTTTGGAATTGGACGCGAGTACAACACCTACCACGCGCATAACTGCGATTGAGATCCATCCTCCCCCTTTACCTCCACATCCAGAGAACTACGACCCACCTAATACACCGTCACCTACTCCGGAACCTGCTCCCTTGGAACAACAACCTTAAGAATATGAGGCCCTACCAGACGCGCCACCGGAAACAGGGAAAAGGTCAGGACGAATCTTACGCTCAGCGGTACGCTTTGGCAGAAATGCTACTGAACTACCGGTTGAGGATCCTACTACGAATCACCAAGTGATTAATAGTATGCTTAAGGAACAGTGGACAACGTCGATGGATGACGATATTAATCCACTAAAAAGGAATGAAACCTTCGATGTTGTTGAGAGACAAATGGGAAGAAAGATAATCGTTAGTAAGTGGGTTTACAAGACTAAACATAATGCAGATGGTACTTTCGAAAGCTTTCGCGTAAGAGCCGTTGCCAAAGGGTTTTCACATATTCCCGGCTTCAACTTCGAAGAAACATTCGCCCCTGTCATCTGTAATGAATCTCCCCACTTCCTCCTCGCGATATGTGCCAAAAACAAATTGCGACCGCGACAGTTCGATGGCAAATCTGCTTTCCTCTATGACGAAATCAAAGAACAAGTTTACCTACGACCGTTACCTCAGTGCCGTGACGGAGAAAAAGAAAGGAAACTTAACCAATGTCTTTATGGACTTAAGGAACCTGCAAATGAATGGTATGCTCTCTTTGCAAGTTTTCTTAACCTCCATAGGATTTACGACATCAGCCCTCGACACATGTATATTCGTCCATGCTAAACACAACCTCTAGGTATCAGTTTTCGTCAACGATATTGCCATATATGCAGCAGACTCCTCCTACGGCACGTCTATGATAAAAGACCTAAAGAAGGCATTCGAGATCACTGACATAGGGGAAGCTAACTTTCTACTCGGCTTGCACATAACCTATACACCAGACAGCATACATCTTACCCAGTAAAAGTACATCAAGTCAGTCCTCCAACGATATGGCATGGAAAACTCACATTCCGTTTCTACCACTTTACCAAACGGCATTCAACTTACGAAAGGGACCGAAGACATCCAGATACCAGACCCCTCCATATACCAAGCAGTTATAGGATCACTTATGTACCTCACCACTGGCACAAGACCCGACCTCTCGTATACGATTTCATTTCTTTCACAATTTTCTTCTTTCCCATCTGAAGCAGACTTATAGGCCGCTAAACATGTCCTTCGTTACCTTGCCGGGACGGAAAATATAAGATTATACTACCCATACCCAACCAACGCAACTCCCGCTATCGATGTCTATGCTGATGCAGACTTTGCCGCTTTACTTGATACCCTCCGTTCCTTCTCAGGATACATTGTTATCTTAAATAGTTTATGTATCTCCTGGTGATCCAAGAAACAGGCATCCGTCGCTACATCTACTACCGAAGCGGAAACCGTTTCAATCTCCCTGGCTACACGACAAATCCAATCGTTCCAAAAAGGCCTCAACGATATTCGACCAAGTTTGCGAATCGCTTTGCACGCAGATAATACCGGCCCTAATTTTCTTGCGACCAACCATCAACTCAATGAATGTACCAAACACATCGATGTTCACTTTCAGTACATACGAGAAGAACTCGACCGTGGTTCGTTCAGTCTACCAATTTTTCAGTCGTCATAAAATCTTGCCGATATCTGGACCAAAATCTTAGCAAAACTGGCACATACACGGTTGATGGGACTTCTGGGATGTAGATAATGAGGGGAAGTATGCAAATTTGTTATTCGTTTTCATATGAATATTTCCTTGAACATATCGTATATTCTCTTACTTGGTTACTGGTTCGGCAATACCTATTACACCGCATACATTTCTACATCCTGGACATACTGTGCGTTTATTTCTGTTATATTTTATTATTACGATTAGGATTCTGATATATATTTCTTTATTTGGTATTCGGGTTATTTCACTTGCTTATAATATATTTTAACAGTAATTGTTCTGTCCTTTATGTCTTATCATCCACAACGAAACCCCTCACACCACTTTAGTTTTATAAAAAGCTTTTGGGATTTTCTTGGCATGTTTTCAGGGTCAAATACGTTCGCACTGATGTTTTTCCTACTGACGTTATGGTAAAACACGTTCGTACTTATATTTTTCCCTTTTTATATTCTTTTAGATAACGGGAGGGGGCACTCTTGTATAAATAGGGGCTACCGCCCACTTTTCTCGCTTAGAAGAATAAGGAACTGACCACCTACCAATCTTCCTTCATATATCTACCTCTCCGTTTCAAGGCATGCCCCCAATACTTGCTTAGTATTGCGTTTGTATATTCCGATATATATAAGATCGTGCCCATACACATTTGAACAATAGGAATCCTGCACCTTTTTAAACCATTATGTAGCCATAATGACCATGTTCTCTAGAAAATAAACCTCCTTGTCAGTGTCAAAGCATTGGAGGTGGGACTGTGCTTCCGCGAATCTATAGCCTACTTAATGCAAAATGTACTGTTTGCAGACTTTCGTGAGTAAATCACTCAAAAGTGACCTATTCAGGGAGCCACTCAAGTACCACCGCAGTGGGATTGTGGGTGAAGGCTGTCATGATTGCATGTGGATGGGAGACCATTATCATGTGCCATTCTTCAGTCACCTCGAGCGGTGCCACTTCAATTAACTTAGTAGCGTTTCCCCCCCCCAAGCCTTGTAGGTCTGCGATAACATCATCTTCCACCCGAGGCCCAAGAGGAGGTTGCGGCATTGCTTTCTGAACACGTAAGAGACATTTCTCACATAATACATTCCACTCTAGGCTACCTATTCCTGACAAGAATACCATTACTTGTAGATGTCACGAAAGGGATCTGTAGGAGCAATAATTCTCGGTAGAGACTTAATCGAAGAGCTTAACGATATACTGTAATCAGGGCACTGTGTTGAAAGATGGATCCTCTGGTTGAGACTTCACCAAAAGACTCAAAGCTAAAATTCATGGAAGCTAAAGCTAAAGATGTTGTAATCAAATAATAAAACTTAATATCGTTAAGCCTGAGCTTCAGTCATTGAATTTCTTCTCTAGAGGATAGTTGGTTTTCAGAGTTGAGTGCCGATTGCCTTTTTTTCAGTAGATGTATAAATGCCATTGTGACCCATCCTTACTCTATACATTCCAGAGCACCCTTCTCCGCTCTAGGCTATCAACGCCTGGCTCTGGTAGAATTAGCTGAGGGAACATTCGGTCACTTTGAAAAGGAAAATCTCCTTAATCCAAGTGGATTTCTGCAATGCATTAATTATGTCTGCAGTAGAGAAAAGCATTTCCGATTGTTGTCTTGTCAGTGGCCTACTGTCAAGACAACATAAGACCATATAGCCCTGTCATGACGCCGTTGCCCAGTGGCATTTCTATCTATACAAACATGGTAGTCAACCTCGTCTACTTGGCCTATCACCAGCTCTTCTTGAACCAACTTAGCTCCCCCTGCTAGTGGTACTACTGTGTTGGCTAAAATGGTGCTACCTTTAGCCAATAGTTCCTTAACCACCTCAGCTGTGATAAGACGGTATGCCCTTCTAGTCAAGTAACATCTCTCAGTTATGGTATGGTCCTGGAACTCTGGTTGCTTTTAAGATTAAGGTTAAAGTTGAACTAACTTCTGGTCGAGCGTGACTCTCTGATACTCCTAATAGGGACTCCCCTACCTAGCATAGGGATGTCAGCTACCTGGGGTACCGCAGGGGCGCCATATGGTGTCTATAGAAACAACTTGCCCCAGGTTGACCGTCACCTACCCCCTTATATACCCAGAGGACTTGATTTTTCTCTACTGTACGGTGGCGACCTATATGCAATTATAGGACCACCTCCTACTGCCTAGTTTTATTAGCAATTTACCAACTGTCATTCTTCGCTACCTATCACGGTGGTAGTTTACCAACTAGCTCCAAAGTGCCCACTGTTGGCTTTTATAATTTTTAGTGTTTCATCTTACAAAGAAGGGAGTGTAACTTGGGATCAACAGTGCTATGAGCGATCCCAAAAGTAGGGTAACTTGACCCCTGCATGGCCCAAATGGCATTCAAAATCGGGGTGATGTTTGTCTACACCACGGAACTAGAGTTTGCTACATCTCTATTATATACACACGATTTTGCGACTATGATTCATTTAGTTACACGATGATATCAGAGTTGATCGCTCCCCTATCGCTTCCCTAGGCTATCCTAAGTTTCTCCATCTACCAAGCCTACCCAGTTACCCTGTCTAAGTGAGTTACACTGCCTAATCGTCATCCTACGTTACCCAGCCTAAGGGGGTTACTCTCTCTTAGTAGTAATCCGGTTTCCCAGTTCAACTGGATTACCCTACCTAGTCTGGCTTGGTGTTACCCTGTCTAACAGAGTTACCTTCCCTAACTGAATACCAAGGTACCATCTCTTGGACAATGTACCTAGGTTTGTTTTTCCGCGAGGCAGGCCTTGGATACCGTTCTTCTACAAGAACACTTAGTCTCTTTAGCTGGGCACAGGTCCGGTATGCCATATATATACAACTGATTTGTTGGAGCGTTACAACTCTGTTCATCAAGATGCTCCTGAGTCAGTTCCTATACACCTAAGCGTGGCCTCGCGAGAGGTTTTGTGAGCTTTAACTAGGGTTTCAGCTTTCCAAAAGAAAGAGTCCCGGTACAAGTGGAAAAATACAGAAAAGTACCAGATTCAACTTTGTTAAAATCTGCTACTAAATAATTCAACCTTGATAGTAGTCCATTAATAGAATATATGCTTCAAGTTTATAGTAGTATGATTGCCACACTGCTACACCCACTAACTACATGTTGCACAAGTGAGCGGATATTTGTTTAGCATTAATTGAGGTGTGAATATCAAGTGAATCATATAAGTAAAATAACTGAATCACAGGTTATATGGTCAGATATGCTATGTATATAGAATCATTTATTAAAATTATCTCTAGAGTAATAACATTAGCAAAAAATCATGTGGTAAAAAAAATCATACAGGCAAAATCACCTGTTCAGATATGCAATAGAGGTCATACATGTAGAAATCATAAGTGCAATATTATATGTATAGTTGATAAATACAAAATCATAGACCCTAAAAATCATACCTGAAAAATTTTAAAAACTATAACATTGAAAGCATTGTAGAAAAATCAAGGCTCCAGAGGTTATAATATCGATAATACACTAAAACCCTGACGTCGGTTGTTATGCGATCAACTTGTAATGTGATCCATTCGCTAACTACCCTCCCCCAATTGTTTCTTTTCCCTCCATTTCCCTATTTCCCTATTTCCCTATTTCCCTATTCCCCTATTCTCCTATTTCCCTATTCCCCTTATCCCCTATTCCCCTATTCCACTATTTCACTATTCCCTTTCCTCATATACCTCTAATGTTCTATTCCGTATTCATCTATTCCCCATTGTCGTACAAATACAACTAGGGGCACTGTGTTATGGCAGGCATAACAGCTCTTGAGCACAAGAACTTATTTCGGTAAACCCTGTCCCTACCTTCTATATATACCATACCCAGAGTTCTCTATCCAATACCTATTATTCTTTACTGCTTTAAGCAGAAAGGAATCTTTTTTTTATCAACTTTTGGTTGTTCAAGAGAATACTTTGTATGGGTTATCAACAGAATAGAAAACGGAGGCAGTGAGGCAGAAATAGAAGCTGGAATACTGAAGAAATCATAAAAATCAAGTTCAGGAGACTCTTAATACCATTAACAAGAAAGAACACATTCCTGTTTCCTGCGAAGCTATACATAAGATGTTATCCAGAGGAATTTAATAAAGATATATTTATATATTAAAAAGATATAGAAATGTATTTAGCAATTATATTAGATAATCGGATACCTATCCAGCTAGTGACTGGCTATATAGCATCCAGGATGATACGGATTATTCACCATATACTGATTAACCCCTCAAATCAACATGTAACATATCGTTCATTTGGTGATTTTGAGGTCTTGGACGCACCTCTTTTAAGGCCTAGATATCATCAAGACTCTAACTTGGTACAAACCTTAGAGGAGGAAAATGAGCCAAAATGGCAACCCATCGCAAGCAATATTGTGATTATAATATACAGGTAAGGAATTAATGATACTCCTGGCTCTAAATAGGTTTAAACTGAGGTTAAACTATTATAGGTCATGATATCTCAAGTGTAATTAAAGCTAGGATCAAAAAAGCCCATTAGCTATTACCTCTAATTGAATCTGTAGTCCAGAAATATGTTGTCACAAGATAGAAATGGCAGATCATACCTGGCATCGTGCGATAGGGACACGGAAATGCAGTAAACTAGAAAATATATCAGCCCGTTGACATAACGATATTGTCAAAAACTATCTGAATTATGCTATAATACTAGGCTCTCCTCTAAGTAATTTAAGCAGTATGCTCAATCCTAACCAACTTTAAGAACCAAGGGCATGAATATTATGCACCACTTGTTTGAAGGACAAATGGATAACCAACCAAGGAATATTAAACTTGCCTTTAGACCAAGGCCATCTTAGAAGTTGAAACCTGATCTTGTAGCATTGCACGTTATTTGGGCAAAAGCGTCTTCCATTAATGCCTCTGTGGAGGCTATATTTCATGCTTTTCTGTTGCAAGTGTATTGTAAATAGAAGGCTGTCTATTGATCTATTTATGATGGAAGAGGAGACATTATTGATGCAGTATTTAGGATATGAACTTCGTGTTTACTGCTCATCAATGGAATACCAATAATATCAATTATGTAGAAAATCAAATGCCATATATAGTATGCTGTTGTTATATTAGGAGATTTTGAAGGATGCCATGCCTGCTTTCCTAAGCTTGAAGTTAAGATTGAATATCCCCATAGTACTATAGACTGGTATGTCATCTACAACTAGATAAGGAACTAACATGTGTTTTGTAAAATACATTATTTAGACATGATAGTATCAGGTAGAGCATTATATATTATCTTTTGTGGGCTGTCGGAGTACTGTAGGCCACTCAGGACACCATCCGGTTGATGATACATATGAGGAGAGGACCAGCAATCCAGGAGAGGAATTGGGCGGAACTCCAGAGTAGTCGCTCAAATCACTTGCGAATTTAAACGTGTAGATGGTTGTTTCTCCTTCATTTGTCCTAAGTTTATGTAAAGATTAATATAATAAATAGTCAAATCAGATCTGTACAAGTTGGTTAGATTGAAATAACACATGCACTCATTATCCGCTTAATACCATACCCATAAGACCATAAATTCAAAAGTATTCTCTCAAAACCTGATGTACAAATCTCTATGTCCTGGGTTCTAAGCCGTAAACGATATGCTGAAAATCTAGGCTTAAAGTCATGTTCTCAGAGTATCAAACTCCCTTAGTCATATGCCCACTACTTATATATAATTGGAGGGCTATATAGTTCAGATCGAGCAATACAATTAGAGATAGATGAACTTTAGTCTTGTTACTAGGATTACTGATTAAGAAAAGGAGGTCTCCACGTATTGGAGATTTTGGAAATTTGGAAACGGCTGCCAGCCAAGTAATAATAGATGAAGAAAAGTCTCCACCATATCCCACGGCATGTATTGGGACTTATGGAAGGTGGTGAGTGGAGAAGAGAAATAAAATCAACTTCGGACAGTGTCAAAAGGTGGGTATAAAAGGCATAATCTACTCTGCCCCCCCTCCGCTAATAAACATTAGCTCTATAAGTAATAGTAGATCTCCGATAAATGCTACTTGTTGTAATTGTACATCTCATATAGTGGAAACGTTTCGAACCTTTTCCCGTATGGTCCTTATAGAATACAAGGACTTCTTGGATGACCCTTTTGTCCTAAGGGTTTCTTACTGAAGTAGTTACCTATTTTGCATGTGCTTAGCACTTATAATGGTAGCAGCTGACTGATGATAGAACAGTCACCTAGGTTGAGACATCTTTCTAGTCCTAATCAAGTATTCATTTACAGAAGCTCAAGGCTTATTTCATGTATAAAAATTCCAAACTTGCTAGAGTGTTAAAACTACATATACGTTCTGTCACTCTAGAATTCCCAAAAGCAATTAAGGGAGTCCAGAGCAGAACTTGGTCCAAGGAAGTAGGTTTGGTCAAACAAAAGTTTAACGGGTGTCATATATTCAGGGCCTGCTTCCTCCGGACTAATCTTCCCAAAGAGATAATTATTTATGATGTCTACTATCTCGTTCTGTGCATTGGCGATATTAATCTTTTAACATCTATTATGTACTGGAATAACAAATTTCCGAAGTCCGATCTGATCATCAGAGAACCCCCCTTAGTATGAAATCTTGATATGATAACATTTCACTCTACTTGGCATGCCCTATATATAAGAATAATTTCATAGGTAATAGGGTTTTACAGTTAAGCAGACAATTTAAGAAACCTTTTATAATACAATTCCATCAGATTCTTTTCTTCATATTATCATCAGCATGCAAACCACTCCTGCTTCCAAATCACCCCTCTTTTACAACGTACCTCCCTTCACCCTATACCTATTTGGACACAACACCTCCTTCCACACTACCCTTTTTTAACACTATACCATCTTCCACACTGTACCTCTTTTCTGCATCATACCACCTTTCATACTTCAAGTTGAGCATCTTCTTGGTTCTGAAAACACCTTTCAAAGTTCATTTATGACAATGCTAATGTTTTACTCAGTAGTTATATCATAATATACCAGACGCTTATTGCATATTTATTTGTTTGACAATAGACCCAAGGTAGGAATTTACTCCAATGCTGGAATTGTAAGTCAGGTAACTAATATAAGGTATTTGCTTAGAATGGAATCACAAAGATGTCAAGCCAGTAGGCAGAATAAGCCTAAGGCAGAGTTTGACACTGATAGAAGGGGAGTTTATAGAAAAAGCTGCCGGATCTGCTTGGTAAGAGTAATCTTCCTCTACTTGATATATATATTCTCAAAACTTCATGAAAGACTTTCTAGGAACGTTTATGAGAAGCCTATTGTATTCGCAGAGCACACCCTGGGCTACCACTAGAGCAACCACAGTTATCTATTCTACCTCATCCCCTGCCTTTACCTGATTCCACCATACACCAACAAGCTGTACTCCCTCAGGCTTTTACCACATGCATTATGTCCTGGAAAATATTACAGCTGGGACGGATGGATATTCCATTCTCAAAATGTGGAGCCTTGCATTGAATTATTGAGAGAAGTCATCCAAGTTCTAAATCTGCTCAAAAGTTTGAGTCTTGCTGCAAGAGGGGAGCAGTAGTTCTTGAGCATTTGCCAAATATTCCAATGTTTAGATGATATTACTCTCTACTGAGGAAGCAGATGGTAGGCATTTGCGCAAGCATATTCGGGAATATAACAGTGCACTCTCCTTCACTTGGCTCAACTATTCCCCAGTTGAGAGAACTACACAGCTTGGCCCTCGAATTCAATGTTTTCAAATTCATAGAGAGTTGTATCATCTCCAAGGATCTCTTAATCCTGTACCACAGCCGCCTCCCAGGTGTGCTCAGCTATTCCTCTACGATTCTCAGTATGCAGCCACTATACGACAAACAAGTAGTGCAAATCTGCAGCCAATAATTTTGCAATCTTTGACAACTATGTTGCATGATATTAATCCTTTAATTGATATTTAAGAGACGGCAAAGGAAAGACTCAACCAGCAAACTTCCATGCATCTGGAGGAAGATGCACAAGTTTTATTAAACCCTCAACTGCGTCTTATACTTCAGGTTGGTGCTGACAGTCAGCATCATAATTTTCCTACTGCAGATGAAGTAGCCATGATATTACAGGCGGAATATGGAGATACTGGCTTTCGTGATATTATTCTTGCTAAGAAAACCAGGGATGGTGAAGAAGGATTTTCCTTTATTAATTCAAATCATGCAGGATATATGCCTCTTCATTATGTCTTATTATTCCCGCATGGAGAGCTTGGCTGACTTTGGGCACATGAGCTACAAGAACATAATCGTCAACGCAAGATTACACGACCATCTTAACGTGATTTTTACCACTACCACCTTCATTTCCGTCCTACTGAGAGTCCAGTTTTATTTCTATCACAAAGACTCTTTCAACAATACCTGGTGGATGCATGGGCATGCTGTGATCAAAATAAGCTTTCCTGGATACAATCACATCTAGGCAATTTTCTTGCAGATATATATATAATGGATTGGTTGATTCTTTGCATGGTCAAAATTTAAACCCAACCACTATGGGTCGTTCAGTAATATTACCTTCAAATCATACTGGTGGAGTCCACTTTAGGCAACAGCTTTTGCAAGGTAGTATGGCTATTGTACGCTATTTTGGACGACCAACACTTTTCATCACTTTTAGAGCAAATTCAAAATGGGAAGAGATCACTCTATACCCTTTACCTGGACAGAATGCAACTGATCGGCCTGATCTCATTGCACGAGTCTTTCATCTCAAGTAGAAAGCACTTCTGAAAGAATTAAAGAAAGATAATATTTTCGGAGAATTGAGTGGATGTGTGTGGACAATTGAGTATCAGAAGAAAGGTCTTCCACACATGCATTTACTATTATTCCACAAGACAGATGAGGAATTTTTGACGCCTGAAGATATTGACGGAATAATTAGTGCAGAGTTGCCTTTACCAAATTCAGTAAAGACACAGGAGCTAACAGATATTCTTCAATCATGCATGGTACATGGACCATGTGGCTGTGAATTTCCAAATAAACCAAGCTATATCAGCAAAGGAAATCATGGGCCAAAGGAATGCTCAGAGCACTTTCCAAAAGACTTCATAGAAGAAACTATTGTGCAAGAAAATGGATATCCAGTTTATCGAAGGCGTAACAATGGGGAGTCCTTTGAAATTCCAATTCCAACTGGTCCTTCAGGATCAAGATTTACAATTGACAATCACTGGGGAGTACCATATAACCCATATCTCTCATGGAAATATAAAGATCATATCAATATGGAAGTATGTGGTTCAGTTCAATCTATCAAGTATATACACAGGTATATATATAAGGGATCAGATCAAACTACCCTACAGGTTGATGCTATTCAGGATGAGATCAAACAAGATCTTCAAAGGTGATATATCGGCCCTACAGAGGCAATATGGTGACTTTTTGAGTATTGGATGCATGAAGAATAGGCTCGTGTCACTCACCCTCCTTTACATCTCCCTGGAGAACAACCAGTTTACTTTGCAGCTGATATCCAGAATGAAGAGCTGGAAGAGAGAATGGCAGCAGCAAGGTCAACACTGATAGCCTATTTTGATTATAATGCACAAAATGTGGATGGCCGTCAATATCTATATCCGGAATTTCCTATACATTATGTGTTTAATTTAGAAAATAAAGTATGGTAGCCTGGACAAAGAGGAATGATAATTAGACGAATGTATACTTTCAATCCCCTTGCAGGGGAATGTTACTAGTTGCGACTTTTACTCACAATTGTTCTCGGTGCTACCTCTTTTTAACACCTCTACATAGTTGCAGGTCAGTAATATTCTACATTCAAAGAAGCCTGTTGAGCACTTGGTTTATTAGATGATGACCAGGAATGGATTTCTTGCTTTACAGAAGCAGTAACTTTTCCCACAGGATATAGTCTTCGGATTCTCTTTTCTACTATACCTATATATCAAGAGATATCTGATACCTTGAACCTATGAAATCGCTTTGCTGAATCTCTATGTGATGATCTTGAGCATCAGTTGGAACGCTGTCAACAAATTGGTCATAATATACCACAGCATATACCTAATCATCATCTTGATTATAGACTATATCTGATATCTCAACATCTGGCAACTGTACAGAAAACACTTTCAGAATACAACCTTCCACTTCCAATTGCAGAATGGAGAGAAGTGAATAATAATAATCCCTTGAGTGCAGAAGAATTACAATATAATACTCAGCGAGAGACATTAAGTATGGAATCATTAATTCCAATCTTTAATACTGAACAGAGAGCATGCTATGAATCAATTATTTCCTCTTTGGAGCAACAAGATGAAACACAATTCTTTGTTCAAGGACCAGCTGGAACTGGAAAGACATTTATTTATCGTGCTCTTTGTAGCAGTTTACGTGAACAAAGCAAAATTGTTCTTTGTGTTGCTTCTTATGGAATTGCAGTCCAGCTCCTTCCAGGGGACCGTACCTCACACTACCATTTTAAGATTCCTCTCAATATTCATGAAGACTCTATTTGCTCTGTTACAAGTACCTCAAAACTCGCTCCGTTGATACGTGCAACAAGTTTGATTATTTGGGATGAAGTTCCAATGTAACATAAATACTTCTTCGAAGCAGTTAGCGAAGCATTGAATGATATATGCAATACTGGTATTGGAAAGCAATTTGGGAATAAAGCAATGGTTTTGAGTGGTTACTTTGCTCAAATCTTACCTGTTATAAGACATGGCAATCGTGGAGCTATTGTCAATGCCAGTATTCAGTGCTCTCATATGTGGTCAAATTTTCAGCAGCTCTATCTTCACCAAAATATGCAAGTCATTCAAGATGCCAACAATCAAGAATTTGTAAATTTTCTGGGAACCATGTCTTATGATTCCACAAAGCATGGCATAATTCAACTTACAAACTAGATTGACGATTTCACTCACTAGAAGACTTTTGTGCTCTGATATTTTCACTTAAGCTGCTCTCTACTGCACATAATAACTACAACTCCTTGGGTGATCGAGCAATTCTGTCTTTTCGCAATGATACTGTTACTAAATTCAACAACCTTTGATCAACAAACTTGAAGGAACTATGCATACATTTAATGCTATGAATTCAGTAGCGACAGATGAGTCATGTCATGGAGCTGAACATATTCCAGCTAAGTTTCTCCAAAGTATGGAATGCGCATGACTACCCTCCTCAAAATTATGTCTCAAAATTAGGCACCTGTTATTCTTTTACGCAATCTTAGTCCATAACAAGGTCTCTGTAATGGTACACAGTTGATTGTAAAACAATTGGGAAGATCATGCACTGGAGCATAGATAACAGGAGGACAGTTTGATGGACAGTTGCGACTTTTACCACGTATTAAGCAGACAACTCTGGAGGGTGATCTTCCCTTCATTATTACACGAAAACAGTTTCCTATACGACTTTACTTTACAATTACAGTTGACAAATCTCTGGGTTAGTCTCTAACAACAGTTGTCGTGGACCTGAGAACCTCTGTATTTACTCTTGGACAACTTTATGTTGAGTTGTCACGTGTTACTTCTCTCAATGGCTTGAGTCTCCTCTTTTCAGAGAGTAATTTGCTCAAAACAACTGATAATGTTCTTTATCCTGAAGTTTTGTTACAGGTTTCAAATTTTTAATTTCTTTCTTTTAATCACTTTATTGTTCTTTATTATGTCACAGATATTTGCTCTTATTGGAAAACCTCTTTTACAAAACTCAAAAGTCTTTTGCTTTATCTATTATGTACTGATAAAAGGCATTAGCAAATTTTAAAAAGCTTATATAAAATATGCCGCCCTTATTGTTCTATTAGATTAGCATCTGATAGATATATTTAATAATTAGTTCAACTATTGGTTGAAGCTCAAAGTTACAATCTACATAGATGCAAATATAATATATATAGTCTTTAAAAGGAAATATCTTTGTTAAATATTAAAAGATGTATTTGACATATGTAGCCCTTATTGTTCTATTTGATTCGCCTCTAATTGATATTTTTAATAATTCAGCAATTTGTTGAAGCTCACAGTTAAAATCTACATATATGCAATTTTATTATATATACACTTCAAAAGGAAATATCTTTGTCAAATATTAAAAGGCCTATCTGACATATTTAACCCTTATAGGTCTATTAAACTAGTATCTAATTGATATTTTTAATAATTATTTCAGCTATTTGTTGATGTTTAAAGTTAAAATCTACATATATGTATAATTTTAACACATACTCTTTGAAAGGCAATATTTCTACCACATCATAAAAGGCTTATTTGAAATATTTAGTCCATATAGCTTGTTTAGATTAGGATCTAAAGGATATTTTTCATAATTATTTCAGCTGTTAACAGATGCTTAAAGTTGAAATCAACATAAATGTAAATTTATTACACATACTCTTTAAAAGGGAATATCTTTGCCAAATGTTAAATGTCCTATTTGAAATCTTTAGATCTTATAGCTCTATTAGATTAGGATCTAATAGATATTTTTCATAATTATTTCAGCAGTTTACAGATGCTTAGGGTTAAAATCACCATATATGTAGATATACTTCACATACTCTTGAAAAGACAATATCTCTACTAAATATTAAAAGGCCTACCTGCAATATCTAGTCCTTAAAGTCCTATCAGATTAGGATATAATGGACACTCTTTATAATTGCCCCAGTTGTGAACCGACGCTCGAAGTCGCAATCTACATAAATCGAGATTTATTACACAGACTGTGCAACTGGAAATAGCTTTGCCAAATGTTGAATAGCCTATTTGAAATATTTAGATCTTATATTTCTATTAGATTAGGATTTAAAGGATATTTTTCATAATTATTTCAGCAGTTGGCAGATGCTTAAAGTTGAAATCTAAATATATGTTGATTTATTACTTATATTGTTTATATAGTAATAACTTTACCAGTAGGACATATAGCTTTATTTAATTATAATTAAATAAATATTTTCAATAAATATCTAATAGACTATTTAATTAATTATAATAGAAGATTTCATATAGTCTTTAATCCGTTAATTTGTTATTTATTTACTTAATATATATTAAATTAAGTATTATAAAAATCCCCTATGCCAAGATAGGGTAAGCTAAAATTGACCCCTCAGCTATATAAATACTTATCCACTGCCCTCCTTTTCCAGTATTTTGCCCCAACTCTCTTCATAAACCCTGAAAACCTCTCCTCATAATTTTCTCTACCCCCAATTTTCATCAACTTTTAATTATCCTTTGCTTCCTTATATCATGCTATTATCAGGCTTCCCCTATACCTACAGGTTTCTTTATTTTCTTTCTTTGTCCTTTGAATACTCAAGTGATTATTTCATACAAGTTCTATTATCAGATTTTCAATATTAACAGAGTGCAATAAGGAATCCAATGAATACCTCCTCACGATTTAAGCAGGTGGACCTACCACAGTCTTGCAACCAAATGTGCTCATTTAATAAGTCAACCCCTACAGGTAAGTGGCTTCAATTTCTTCACTGGTGTAATATGGCTGCAAGTGATAAGACAAAGGCATCATTTGTCCTTTATCCAAGACCTATTCTTTACTTTGATCAGAATGCAAAGAAACTATACTTGAATCCTATCCCCAAGGAACTGAGGACTTGGAATACTCTCTCCGAGCATGATATGGAGAATCAACTTCTCGACTATAGCCAAGTGTCAACCCTTAAGTCTTTCTCCAGTATGGTAAGAAAAGGTGGAATTTTGGCAGTTTTCATGAATCCTATTAATGGGAATGGTGCTGAGCGTGCAGCTGCGCTGAAGAAGATGGGTGACAAGTTTTTTTTGGATCAGTGGCACACATATGTGTTTTTCTACAAAGAGGGCATGCTCAGAATCTTTGATCCTGCAATGGTTTATGACCCATCTTTGGCCACTGCTAATCAAAGTCAACAACTTCAAATATGTGCATACATTCACTTAATTCGTCACTAGAAAGCAAACACCCGCAGGAGACTTCTACCAATTACCCAAATTGAAATCAATGGTGGTGAGGGACCTGGGACTCGCTTTGTGCAAAAATGTCCAAATCGAAGGAAGAAGTGGATCATGAATTGCCGGATTACAGAGGAAATGAGATGCCTGGCAAATCAGAATGATAGAATGGTGGGAATTAGTGATTCAAAGTCTATTGGAGATAGGCAGGAACCTTTTTGGATTGACTATATCTAAGTTGAAACTGGTAAGTTTATTAATTCTTTACTACTACTGTATTCAAATGTTTTAACATTTTTCAGGTAAGGGACATTGGCTACAATTATGATTATTATTATTATTATTATTATAATCAAAACTTATTCTATATAAACCGTTTATACTATTGTAATTTTACTCTATTTTGAGTTACAGTTTAAGACAAAGGTTTTAAGAACCCGGGAGGTCACGATGGGGGTTTTGCTAGTGATTCTGTACTGTTCTGAGACTTTTTGCATCAATTTATTAGCCGCTGTTGGTCTTATCCATTTAGGTTCATAGCTGCGAGATTTTGCCCTTGATGGAACGTCTTGGCTAATGTTGGTAGATACAAGGAGATGCCAGATAATGGGAAGTCTCATAGCACTTGACCCTTGGAGGCTTCAAAGCTTATTTGGTCAAAAGTTGTGGAAACATCAATTCAAACTCTGAATTGATGTCCGGCAGTCTTCAATATTAAATCCACTATTCCTTTATCTGTTGCCACTTGTATATCTATAATGTTCCCAGCATATTGCTTTTCAGTGGAATATTGTGATAGACCCTACTCCAGGTTGTTTGCATGTAAGGTTGCGATGAGATTGTAGATCCACCGAGGACTAATGATTATATAATGCTATACTGGACCAACCATGTCAATATAATGAATTGACCTACCATGACTTGCACTTTAACATTATTACTCTCTATATGTTGTTCTTCATTAATCTTACCCCCAGTATGCTGCTACCTTTATGCCTGCCTATGTCAGCTGCAGTCTAAAATCCTAGTTTGACAGTCAACCTATTCATTAACCTAGATTTTTTGTGCCTTTCTTTGAATAATTATATGAAATGCTGTCAATATCCCAGTACACATGCCAAGGTTTTGGCTAGTGATCACAACCACGGTTTGCTGGAGAGCTTGCAATTATTGGTAGTCGTGCCAAGGATGAGGCTTCATTGCTACAATCAGACGACTTTTACTGACTCCAAACCTTAGCGACTCATAGAGAGTAACTGCCAGCTTAACTTCGGATTAAGGCTCAACATTACTCTGTGGTTTACTTTTTCTCAATTAAAATGTATCCTGATTTAATAATATAGATTAATACTTCTTTTAAAGGAAGTTAGTTTATTTATATATATTATTGCAAATGATTCACCAGACCACAATGATGGAAGTTTTTATAGTCTTAAAAAGATACTGCAAATTATGTATTCTATTATCGACCACATATAAATTGAAATCAATTTTATTGCTAATTATGTTACTATCAAAATGTTTCCTCCTTACAAGCCTATATATTATCCCAGACAAACAGGTAAAAATATATATCACAGTACTGGAGTTGAGATGCTAATGAACTATATTTAGTAGTCAAAAGAAAAAAGGATGCAGAGGTTGTAAAGGAATAATAACAGCTGTGGAAAGTGGTTAATAACTAAAGGATATCAGTTAAAACATAGTCAAAACCTATCCTTAATGGGATCAAAGAGGTGGCAAATGCCACACATGCTAGGCATATATATAAAAGGATAATATTCAGGTTTGTTGCTATTGAAATTGGGCAAGAAGCGAAGTTACAGCAACTTAAGTAAAAATAGTCTCCTACATTAAAATGTTATGTTACGCAACAAGAGTCTGTTAAGCTACAAAGTAATATTGGGCCACAAAGTAATGTAGAGCCATACTCTGACATTGAGCTGGCAGGCACTCTGTGTGAGTGCACTAGGTTTTGTGACCGCAAAAATCCTCTAGTCGAGTCTGTGAAGTACCAACCTTGGCACATGTACTTATCCACAGTCCCAACAGCTGAGGGTTATATTCTGGCTCAACACCATTTTTTTTAAATTAACATCATTTAGTGGATCAATGTCAACCTCTGGTTTACCATTACTTAATCATTTCAGGGAACTTTATGGCTTTATGTAACTTTATCATAATATTTATATGGTTTTTGCAATGCAAGAAAGGACTAATCTAGCTAAAACATCATCCAGTACTACCTCTACCCTCATAACATAATACTAGCTGCAACATTCTTTGGACTCCCCAGGCAGCAGATAGACTTATATTGTGATATAAAAATCAACATTCAGGCGGATATTACTTCAATGCAGGTAAGAAACTAAGAGAAACCTAAGCTTAGTGGAATATCTTGAACCTGAGACTTACAAGTATCACGACCCCAAAGAAGGTAGCAGAGTCTTCAATACTGACAAGTTTGCCAAACCATCAACCAATAGCACTCAGTCTATAATATGCCAGTTGTCGGTTAATATTGCAACAGTTTAGATATAATAGGCACAAATGCCCAGCTGCAAATGGTATCTGGATGTGCAGACACAATTCTCCACAATGCATATTCAGGTCCTCTACCAGGCCCAATATTAGGCAAGCATTGGGCACCAAAGTTCTACAAGAGATACTTGCAGTACTTTATTACAAACCAATGAACTCGAGATTCACTCTTAAAAATGCAATAGGCCTAATAGTATACAAGGTTAGTTTACAAAGTACCAAGCTCTAAGGCAATAACACAATATTGATAACTATGATGGATTCAGGTTCGATAAAACTGGCTTCAGAATGGATGTTGCTGGTGAGTAGTGGCCAATTTCCTTGGTTCTAAATTCTCACTCGTATTTGTGCAGTACAATAAATATTCTATTTTTCTCTGTATCAGAGACTATTATTGGTGATGGAAGATTCCTGCCACCAATGATAATAATTCCTGGAATTATTAACTAAGGACTTTGCTATACTAAATGATCTGTTGCAGATAATGAACCAATAGGTAAATCAGAGAGTGGCTATAGTAATGATGAGCAGTCGATGAAGTGGATTGGACAATACAATCATTTTTCCTGTTCAGCTCAAGTTGAAGTTCATCGACTCCTCCTCATTGATGCAATTGGTTCACACAGTACAAAACACTTCTTTGACTACAGTGATTAGAACAAAATTGTTCTCTTCTGCCTTCTCTGACACACAAGCCACCTAATCCAATCATTAGATGTTGTTGTTTATCAAGTATATAAGTGTTTTCATACTGAGGCAGTAGAAACTGTAATCAGAACTGGGTCTGGCGACTTCAATTAAATTTAGTTTCACAACATGACCGATAGCATACCTCACCAAACCTTATTACAGTGCACTATCACTTGCACCTTCTATTCACCTGTGTTATCCTTCGTAACAAAAAATTGGTAATCTCTAAGCTATGAGTTGTATTGAATATTCCCACTCTGCTTGTAACATCACGGCGTTCCGCATCCTCAACTATCCCACTCACGACTTAGAGCCTATACCCACCACTTTAGGAGCTTCTCCTTGTGGCTACCTAACTTTTACCAACTTTGCAGCATCATCTATGATTAGAATGAGGGGGAGGATTGGTGAAAGTACAATCTGGTAGAGTGTCCGTAGAGCTTGTGGAGAATATACGAGCATTAGACCAACCCCGAAATGGGTGACAAAGAGCTCAAAATACAATACAAGTTCAAATAGGATAGGTACTTTCTGTGTATGAAGTTAGATAAATGGTGAAGGAAACAGTGGATGCAGAGGTAGAAAGAGCAACAAAATAGTTAGGACATGCAGAGAATGCAAAGGGGTATCACAATTGGTGACTAAGAAAGGTAGGATTACACATTACTCATAGTTATGAGTCATAAGGGTGTCAGATGTCTCAATGTGAATCTTTAGTAGTCATGGGCAATCAGGTGCTGAACACTAGTCTAATCATGGTTATATTGTGATTGGTTGATCGTGCGCATGACTCAAACATGTGAGTCATATGAAGTAATTTTTTTCGCAAAAAACACGTATTATTAGTTTTAGGTTTAGCTCATGTGACCACTTTAGGGCACAGGATTTGTTTTAAGAGTATTTGATTGGTTTTGTATGCTGTGCATTTGACTCAGAGGAGTCAGCTGATGGATTTCATAGTATGACGGAATATGAGTCATACTAGGAGTGTGTCTCATATATATGAGTCACCAGGGTTAGGGTTGAGGGAAGAGTGCCTATATAACGAACTCTATGTGGCCAATAGTTAGGACATCCTCCGTCTCCTCCACATATACGGCGATTGAAATCTCACCACCACAAGTTTCATCAGCAACTATCCTCCTCCCATTACTCTCCCGATTTGATGGCTACTCTTCCTAGGGGTCTTCGGGGCCCCTCCTCCTCTCGTTACTCTCGCAAGGAGAGAAACTCAAATAGGGCTTGTTGTTAGTTTCATCTGACAAGGACTCCTCTGCCTCACATAGCCCACTTTTGCTATGCCTCGCTTAGCATTTGCACTTTCAGCAAAACCACTCATTAAACTTAAGGTCGGGACTGTCTGGACCAGATGCATTTCGAAATCCGCACTAGCTGGTGAGTGGCTTTAGCATGGAACACTAGCGGTTTCTAGTGCTACGGTCTCTCTCTCAGTCTGCGGACCTCTTTCTAAGTTCCAGGAAAGCGCAGGCCATAGACTGCCGAGTCTACTGTTTCTTGCGATTGCCCCACCCTCCCTCCCCTCTCCCAACGGTTGGATTGGCTGAACCCTACTGCTCCAACTCATTCTGTGGTGCCTGGCATCACACACCAGCTCCCGAGACTTTTACCTCTGTTTCAGGCCCTCCCAGTTACACTCTGAAATTGTATTGCACTGTCTCCGTGGGTGTTGCATATGCAAGTTGGGTTTGAAGTAATGGCTGCCACTATAAGTCGCATCTGTTTATAGCTGGCTCCTGGTCCTGTATGTCTTTGAGTGTAGGGATTAGGTTTCATTTGTGGTGATATTTTGTTTTGTTTTTTTGCGGAAGTCTAGTCAAGGCCTTTCGGTATGCATTCCAGCTTACCTATATCCCACCCTTACCTTTTTGTTTCAGCTAGGCATTTAATTGTTCCCAGGTAGGAATCAGCGGTTAGGCCCATACCTGAGGGTCCTGTAAGTGCGGGGTTTTATCCCGGGGGTGGGTGGTAGCATTTATTGACGCCATGGCTAGTGATGCATGCGCGCTTTCAACCTTAAACCAAGAATATACTATGAAAAAAAAAAAAAGAAAAATAGAAAAAGAAAAAAAAAGCGGAAAAAAGGACCTGTAGACAGGATACTCTACAGTTCCCCTATTTACCAGCCCCTAGATTTTGCACCAACACGTCAAAGGTCTACTCGGTTCCCACGATCCGACCCACACCTCCCCTTGTTCCCGTCCTTTCATACCCTAGCGTAGTCATGGCTCATAGTGGTCATCAACCTCCTACAGATTTGGCCTACGCCCTGATCCATCATTAGCCACTGTATCCACGATGGACGGCCCCCCCAACTCTGGTTCCTCTCCTCCTTCCTTAACGAAACCAATGAGGTTATCAACTTCTTCTCCGCTCAGGTCCATATCTTCTCTCCCTCCAGCTATAATGACCTCTCCACTGGAGATATCACCTTGATCCCCCTGTGAGGGGCCATCTGTGTCATATTGGCCATTGGAGCCCAGCTTCACTCCCTCTCCCTTGCAGTTGCACCTCTCAAGCTCGGCTTACACAACTCCACACTACACCTGACCCAGAGGCCCCCAGCCTGACATTAATCCGTTCTGGCCTCTGACTTGGCTCACCTTTTGACTCACGCCCCTCCTTCCACCACCATTACTCCCCCGCCATCCCTTCCCGTCCTAGCATGACCCAGAGGCGACCAGCACCCCTATCTGCCTTCCCTCCCCTACCCCCAGTCTGTGCCACTGAAGGTACCCCACTAGTAATCTTTGGTTTCTCTGGTAGTCAGTTCCTTAACCGTGATACTTCCGCCTCCTCTTATACTTAAATCGTAGTAGTTATAAGGAATAGGAGAAAGTCATCAGCTAGCCTGCCCTCAGCTGGCAAGCTTGTGGCACCAGCTACCAATCAAGCCACTATGCTCTCAACCACTCCTGGCTCCCCCTCCCTTCGATCACAACCACCACCTTCTCCACCCCCTCGCACCACTGCAGCTTCCAGATTTTTCGCCAGCACTCCGCCCCGGTGCACCTCTCATCTCCTGCCTATTTCCAGACCTGACAACCTCGGGTCTGGTTGATACCAACTCCGCCTTTCCCCGTAGCTTCAAGACTTTTGTCTCCCTTACATGTCTGGATGGCCAAGTCCTTGACCTCTCTTAGGCGCCATATTGTGAGGTCCTCACCAGGCGCCTTAACGAATGATTCTCAGTAGGCAACAACACCTAACTCTGCTTCCACCCAGTTCCTACAACTGTTCAGATTTCGATCCACTCTTTTCCCTCTGTAGCCTCCACTAAATTGAAGATAATCTCTTATCCCTCCGCCCCAGATCAAACGTTAACTCTACCGGTGTCCCATCCTTTCTGCTTGGTTGCTCAATAGTGATTCAGCCACAAACCTCAAACACTCTTGCTCGCTAGTCATAGCTACACCCTCTCAGCATTCCTCCTCCCTGCTACAAGATGTTCCTCTCTTCTCAGCCTATAGAAACTCTGATAGCTCCTTCCCCTCCTCTCCCGATGCACAATTCCACAACTGGTGTGCCTTTGGTCATGAGCCCCCCCGGTGCAAAACACCCTACCCAGTATGCCCCATCAGCTCTCTCCACCACACCAGAGCTGACCATACATGCTCCAATCCCTCCTGCACACAGCAGGCCAACCTCAAAGCCAAACTAAGCTGCTGCCTTACCTGCCCCCAACCCTGCCCGAACTGGGACGCGGATCACTACCCATGTGATTGGGACTGTCCCTCCTGGCCACTACCTGCCCAGCTCACCAGAGATGATGACATGATTGAGGTCATATCAGATCCGCACTCATTCTACAACAGTCTCATGCCCCTCCACGCCCCATCTAGCTCCCATCTGTCCTGCCATTGACTTAACCACACCCTGGCACACAAGGGCCGCCCAGACCGCCCCTGCCAGGTCCAGGTCCTCCTCCCGGCATTGTGTCCCACCCATCCACTTGGTGCCCTGGCCTTCTCCAGCCCCCGGTGATCCATAGGGTTTTGCCCTGCAATGGATTACATAACTACCTCTCCCCTTAATGATCCCTCGTGCCATTTCCTTTTTCTCCCTTGCTCAACACAACTGCCTGCTTAGCTGGGATGTGTTTAGTTGCATTTTTAATTCATTAGATAAACTCTCCTTGCCTATTTCCCTGGTCTGCAATCAGGATCCGGCACTATTTTGAGATCGTGTTCGCACCTTTGCTGGTTTCAAGTCATTCTCAACCCCTGGTTCATCACCTGAAAAGCTACAGGTGGCCCGTTATGTTTCCTCTGCCCTACTCTCCATGAGCATCATACTTGCAGATTTTTTGAAGATGGCTGACACTATGCTACTTTGATTTATTCCAAACAGATAGACTCTCTGGGTTTTCCTTTCCATGCCTCGAGTACTGAATTCATACTCCCTTCCGGGCAGGTAGCCTTCCTCGCCTAGTTTTTCCCTTCTTGAGTTGTTACCCCTGCATGAGTTTCCTATTCTTGACTTAGGCGA
Organism: Tuber calosporum; assembly: GCA_003316355.1. Taxonomy (NCBI): domain Eukaryota; kingdom Fungi; phylum Ascomycota; class Pezizomycetes; order Pezizales; family Tuberaceae; genus Tuber; species Tuber calosporum. The sequence continues at coordinate 63,374 of QFET01000946.1, read as the reverse complement.
TTTTAATGTCCACCACCCCTACTGTGACCCAGTCCATGCCCACTATCCCACTGAGTTAGTTGTTTATTTTCCTTACTTCACAAGGGTGGCAGAGCTCCACTATCAGCTGTTCAATACCCTTAGGGTCTTCACCTGCTTCCCTTTGAGGGGCAGAGGCACACCCTCTAGTTTAAATCTTTCTTTTACCTCTCTAGGATTTTTCCCTTATTTCTCCTCATGGAGCACTCCCCTTCCCTCTAATGGCCGAGACCACGTCCCCATTTTGCTCTTCATTAGGCATCCAAAATACACACCACCACCTCACAGCGCCAGGTGGGCCTTGACTGAACTGGCCACCCTCTCGCCCCTACTTAAGGACCTGCCAGTCCCCGACGCCACCCACCTCTCCACTGCCCTAACTCTAATCACATGTTTTGACATCAACTTGAGTCGTATTCTTTCCTTGGTCTGCAACTATACTCCCTTCTCGCGCCTATCTGCCAGGGGCAAGCTCAGATGGTCACCTCCTCTCTACTCTTATGCACGAACATGACTGCACGGCTCACAAGGCCTGCAGTACCTGCTACATTGGTGACCTCTCCCATGACAGACTTGCCCGCCTTAGCTACATCAAAGCCATAAAGAGGTCAAAAACGGCCCCCAGGACATCCCTCCTCCTGAATGCCACTTCCTTTCCCTCTGGGCCACCAAATGGGTGGCCCAATGTTCTCCCACAACTTGCTTCCCCACCCTTCCAGGTACTGACACTCCCGTGTGAATCAACAATGTTTTGCTAAACTACTTCTTCCCACCTCGGCCCACCCGCCGCGTCACCTACATCCTCCGGCCCTACTCCGGTGCCCTAGAGCTGTTCTCAGATGATAACTCAACTGCCCTTAGGGCCTCCTCCTCCTCTTCAGCGCCGCGTCCTGATACCTTCCACTATGGGCACATGGAAAGTGGTCCACCTCAAAGCCCCTTCCTGATTAGTTTCCCTCCTATCCCCTCATCTCTTCTACGTGTTCCACCCCCCTTCCCTTAAAAAGGCCAGCCGAGTGGTACTGGAGAGGCCAGGCAAACCATCCTGCAACACCACGCCCTCTTTCCGGATGATCGTCGTTCTCAAGACAATTTACAATATTTTGGAAAGAATTTTCGCCCCCCACCTGGCCCTTGTTGGCAGGGCCTCTGGACTCCTCAGTCCCAACCAAGGTGGTTCCCTTGCGTGCCTTTCCTCCTTTGATGCAGTCACCACCCTCACACACACAGTCCTCACCCTGTCCCGCCACGCCCTCTGCCCCTCCACCATCTTCGTTGATACTATTCAGGCCTTTGACAATGTGAACCCAGACATTATCTCCACAGTACTCAGGAAAAAGGGGTCAACCACTGTCTTATCTCATAGGTCAGATCCTTCCTAACCAGAGGGACCAGGCATCTTAGCTTCCAGAGCTCGGTAGGAATTGTTTATTCCTTTTCTCTTGGCACTCCTCAGAGTTATCCGTTATCTCCTTTGCTTTTAGTTATTTTTGTTTCTTCCCTTCATTTCTCCCTTTCCATGGGTCTTTTTTATTCCTAATTTGATGATTTTGCTTTGACTGTATCATCATCTTCCTATCTCCACAATGTTCAACTTATGCAGGCAGTCTTGTCCCAGATCAAATGTCTTGGACCTCCGCATATTGTTTCCTTCTTAGTTCCTAAGACGGTTATTTTTCACTGTCGCACCAAGAACCAGTGGGGCTCCCCTTGCATCATGCCCTTACACTTGGATAGGCAGGTCATCCATCCCACCTACTGCCTCAGATGACTTGGCTAGTAGCTTACCCCATCCCAGTCCAAATCAACTCACTTCGCCAAACTACTCGCACCCGTCAAGTAGCCTTCGTCACTATTCGCAGGCTTTCACAATCAGAGGCTGGCCTCTCCCCCCACCTGTGTCACCGCCTTGCTGTCTCCCACCTCCTCCCTATCCTCACCTAAATGGCTGACCTCTTCTTACCTTCATGCAGAATGCGACAGAAGATATACGTCTTCTGTTACCAGATTCAAAGATGTGTACAGAATTGCCTACGCATTACCAGATTCTCTGACATGTCTCTGGAGAGCTACCTCCCTCCGATAGCCCTCCTATGCGCACAGGGCCGTAGGCTGGATATACTCAGACTGGTATTTGCCCCTCCCCCCAACATGCTAGCTGCAGGGTAGCTCCGCCCGGACTTTCCCACCCTCCTAGAAACGCTCGCTCCAGACTCGTGGCGTTACCACATCCGGCGCCCACAGCCCAAGGTCAACCCTCGCTAATAGAAAACGACGTCTCCCTCCCAGATAGTCCACAGCAACCTCCCTGTGAATGCCATGGCCAACCGCATCCTCCCTAACCTTGGATCCTTGTCCTTCGCACCCTTATCAAGCGCAGATCTCGCACCTCTATTTCCTCCTCTCCCTAAGCTAGGTGCTATGCGTGGCACCTACACTGGCCTTAGGAGGCGTTCCCATCAGACCCTCATTAACGACTAGGGAGAGGCCTCTCCTCCCCCGACATATTATCTTTACACACAATCCCTGTTCCCACCACCAATCATGGGCCAGAGGAAGTTCATGCCAGGTCGCTTTCACCAAATGTGTGCCCACAAGAACGACCTTGCCCTTCATATCTCCTGGGCCTCCAAAGGGGTGCCAACCCTCTGTCCACGTTGCTGGAACCACGATAAATATTTCCAGTATGCCATAATATCCTGCACGGCAACTGCTGATGGCCTGACACGGCACCTCCGAGCTTTCTGAGGTATTGGCGCAGACGACACCATCTAGTCTTATATATCACTTCTCCTCCAGCTTGTCGCCTACCTAGAATAGATGCAGCAGGGCTTCCCCCCCGATATGCTGGTATTCCCTCCCTCATCTCCGCCTTCTTTGGTTACCCGTACGCCCATAGGGTCCGCTGCCCGCCCTCTTTTTTCGTCTAAAAGTTCTTAAAAACTTCCTGTCTTTCCTTATCCTTGACTTGGGTTTCTGAATGTTTTCTTGGCTGGCTTTTCCCAACCTGAGTTTACCGTACGAGGTGAATGGATAGTTTCCTGTCCAGTTGGAGCTCTATATGCTATTGGTTTCCTTTGTATTTGTTTTTTGGGATTATGGTTTTGTTTATGCCATATCTAGGGCTGCATGTAAATTCTTGTACCTTAACAATGAATATATGATATAAAAAAAAAAGATTAAAAAAGAAAAAAAAAAAAAGCAATTTAGTTAGCACCACTTACGCAACCATTTAAGTTTTTTCCATGGCTGTTACTTTGCCTATTTATCTCTCCGCTCCGCTATTGGCATCGTGCAATAGTAATCACAAAGTTCGGCCATCAACACTGCTTAGCCATAGGTCTAACAGCATTAGTGGACCTCTACCTAGTACTACTCAGTGCTATAGTACCGCCACGTTGGTGCCTAAGGTTAGCCTCATGCCACAAACTGCACTATGAGGACGCTAGGTCATATTTATCCAACCCACTCCCCAGTAGTTGCCAGTTGCAAGTCACCTAACAGCATAGGAACATAACTTTTGGTTGTATCAACTAATCATCACCTTACAACAAAGGGCGAACTTTACAGACAACGACTTTTACCTCACAGATGGAGAAATCGATACCTCCACCCTCGGCCCAGCACGCGAAGAAGCGCTTAGCTCAAACCTAACCAGAAGTCAGTTACCAATGGCTGCTAGTCCTCTCTTACCAGAGCCTGCCTCCCTAGCCACATCCCTACAACCAGAAATACTAAGACCTGCAAGAATCTCTCCTCCAGGACCAGCCACTACTTATAGGTGAGCTAGATTACAACAAGTAGGATTCACTATTGCATCGGTCCAAGAAATCCTGAACCTAATTAATACTCAGTGAGAAATAGCAAACAAAGTGCTCAAGATCGACAAACCCCATACCTTCCATGGAACAAAGACCAAATTACGAATGTTCTTAGTACAATGCTAACCATACTTTGTAGCGACAAGAGAAACAGGACATATAGAATGTATTACCTACGTCAAAAGCCTGCTAAGGGAGGCAGCAGCTAGCTGGATAACTCCATATGCAGAAGGACACAAAACAGAGACTTGGGCTACTGATGAGGCATGTTCTGCAGCTATGAAAGACCAATTTGGGAATGTGGACACAGAAAATCCAGCAACGACAAAGCTCGTCCTCCAGAAGCAAGGCCTGCAACCAGTTACTGAATAGTGGAAGGACTTCTTGCTGACAGCCACGGAGGGCAATGATAACGATAGAACATTGAGAAGACAGTGCCTTAGAGGAATTAACCGAATGCTCCAAGAGGCAAGCGGAGCAGACCACCTGGTAGCCAAAAATGTCGATACCCAGACAGCGTGGGCAATTGAGAAAGATACCGGATAAATCTGATCAAACACCTTAGAAGGAACAACAGAACCTTTATCAGACAACTGGAAATGCACAGGAATGATAATGAAAGCTGGAGATCGGGCCACAATACGGAAACTCAGTGAAACCAAATGGACCTAGATGCGACAAAGTTACGTGCACGCCTGAACCTCTCATGAGCAGAATTTTCAAGGAGAAGGGACAAAATCTCATGTTAGGGATGCGCCAGACCATGGCAGAGATTCAGTGACTGCCGAATACAACAGATGAGAAGGACTATATGAGGTAGATCAACAACAAGACCAACAATAACAGCGGAGGACCACAAACTAACCTGCGCGAAATGTAGACAAAGAGAAGCACCCGTTGAGGCGGACAACGAACATAGTCCCTAGAAAGAGATGGTCTGTGGGACAAGACAACCAAAACCATCACAATTGGCAGAATCTACATGGCACTTGCAAAAATGGAATACTTGGAACAAGAAAAAGACGATGCCATGGTCACATGACAATTATATGGCAACGACAAGAGAGTTATTATTATCACCATACTTAACTCAGACGCTACCTAAAAACTTATTGAGAAAAGAATTGAGTCTACGATACTGCATACGAATGAAGAGAGCAAAACAAATAAGTGAAATCTACCATGTGGATGGGGATCCCAGCCCTATAGGACCTATTACCCATATAGCGGAAGTACCTATGGACATTGGCAGCCATAGAGAAGTGGCAACCTTCCAAATTGCAGATTTGCCCAACGATCAGGTGGTTTTAGTGCTGCCATGATTAAGATAAGAAAACACCAGGCTCATCAGCGAAAGTAACTAGATTACTTTCGATAGCAAGAGATGTATAACGGTATGCCAAGAAAGCTAGCCAGCTGTGGACCTAGTCCCCGAAGCAGACACATAGAAGATAATTTAAACGTGCATTTTCTCCTAGATCCAGACCGAAGATATCCATATATATCGTAATAGTATATTAAAGAAACACCAACGATTCCTACCAAGTAATCAGCAATGGCAGCAGGACACAACCTGTATGCTAGGGAAAAGCTTACAATACAGGCCTAAGACCCAAGGCTTGACAGTCCTGGATAGCCAACAAACTACCGTAAGGCACCTATGGGCGGATTCCTCTACTCAGCTGATTGGTATTAAAAAATCAGATTACTGTCAATGCGGGGGTAATCGAAGTTCACTATAATGGAGAAATCATGCTAGTGTTGGTTACCTGAGAATGGATGATTATACAATCAAGCCTGAGAGCAGATTCACTTAATTAATATGCGAAAAGATCTCCCAGGATAATGCGAAGATGTGGAGCTATTTGCTCCCTCTACGTGAGTCAAAACTTGATTTGGAAGTACCTACAAGCCAGATCGCCAATGAACCGAGATCAATGAGATTTCTGCAACCTCCTTCGGCAGGTTCAATCGAAGGTGCAAAGTCTCAGGGATTCTCATGTGGGATCTTGAAGCAAACAAGCCTAGCATGAACAAAACAATCAACATCAGAACTCAATTGGCCATAAAGGCAAATGGAGGATAAGAAAAGTAGAAGAAACAGATTATTGTACCCAGGGAAGATAGTCAGAACCTACACATGATCAAGGAAGCAGAATAAATGCCGATACCACCGCCCCGGGTAAAGGTTGATTTGGAGATCAACATAAAGAAAGGAAAAAGGGTACGAGCAAGAGTCTTGTACCCTTTGAGCAATAGAGAGGTGTAAGAATAAAGAGAATACTGTCGTGTCAACAAAAACCGTGGCTGAATCCAATATTGTTCTGCAAATAGAGGATAACCAATCCTGTTTGGCAACAATAAAGATAGCAAACTATAACTATGCGTGAATTACCGAGGAATCAACGAAGTCATCAAAAGGGACTGATGCCGCCTCCACTGATAAGGGAGGTCCCGGTTAGGCGCAGGACAGCTAAAATATTCACCAAAGTCGATATCCGAAATTCTTACTACAATCTCAATATCATAGAAGGAGAAGAAAGGAAAACAACATTTACGATAAAATATGCTATATACCAATATACTGTCATGCCCTTTGATTTAAGAACGCCCCAGCATCCTTCCAGAGATGGGTCATCAGAATCATGTGCTGGTTGCTGGATATCAGTTGAATTGTCTACCTAGACGATATTCTGATATGCTCCAAAAACCTATAACAACATTGAAGTCATGTCAGAAATATCATGGAAGCCTTATGAAAGGAAGGACTCACACGCCAACAATCTGCCTGTCGGTTTCTCCAAGAACGAACAAAATTCCTGGGATTCATCATCGATAGAGATAGCCTTTGTGTCGATCCCATAAAGTCCGTAACAATATGGGAATGGAAACCACTTGTAACCAAGAGAGGAATACAATGCTTTATGTATATTCTGCAACTTCTTTCGGCTATTCATAGAAGGGTTCGATCGTATAGCCAAACCCTTATAGTGGCTGACAACGAAAGAGGTGAAATGGAACTGGGTGAACCGACAACAGGTATTCGATAGACTATGCTGACGCCTAACCGTTGCCCCTACAGCTAACCCTGAGGCCCCGATCCTGGACTTATTCTGTTATGAGCTTCGTGACTTGGCCCCCTGTGTCACTCGCGCCCCTCCTACCACTATCACTACTCCTCCCGGCATCCCTCCCTATCCTGGCATGGACCAGAGGCCCCCAGAGCTCCTATCTGTCCTCCCTCCTCAACCTCCTGCCCCTGCCACTGAAGGCATCACCATAGTGATCCATGGTTTCTTTGGCGATCAGTTCTGCGACCATGATACATCTGCCCCTTCATATACCCAAATCGTAGTAGGGAGAAGGAATAGGAGAAAGTCCCCAGCTTGGCCTCCCTCTGCAGGCATGGTTGCGGCAGCATCTGCCATTCAAGCCACCTCACCCACCTCCACTCCTGGCTCCCCCTTCCCTCGATCACAACCCCCACCCACTCCACCCCCTCTCAACACTGCAGCTCGAAGAGCTTTTACCCCCCTTTCCTCATTAGCCCTCCACCCCGCTGCTGCGGTTATCTCAAGCCTCCTTCTACACCTGGAAGCCTCTGTACTTGTTGATGCCAACTCTTTCCATCCCGGTGCCTTCCAGGCCACTGTCAACGACTCAGGTACAGTCTGCCTCCCTGGCCTTGATGGCAAAGTCTCTACCTACTGTTACGTCACATATTATGAGGCACTTACCAGGCACCTAAACCAAAGTTGTCCAGTCGGTGACAACACCTAGCTCACCTCCCGCCTGGCTTGTATAGCCTTTCAGATGGCGATCCTCTTAGTTCCCGCCGCATTCCTGCCCATGGATGAAGATGACCTCTTCTCACACCTCTCCATATCCCTGCCCACCTCCACCAGGGTCACCATTATTTCCTCTAGGTTCCGCAATAGGGACCCGGCCTGCATCCACTGACACTCTTCCTCCTTCGTCATAACCCCAGCCCCGGAGTACGCCTCCTCCCTCCTATCAGATGTTACACTCTTCTCAGCACATATGCGGTCTAGTAAGTCCATCTCCTGCTCTCCCAACACACAATGCCACAAGTGCCGGGCCATTGGTCATGTGGCCCCCTATTGCAAACCACCCCACCAAGTCTGTCCCGTCTGCGCTCTCCACTAGACCCGAACTGACCATACATGCTCCAATCCCGCCTGCCCCAACCGAGGCAATACAAATGCCGTACTCTGCTTCTGACACACCTCAGCCTCTAGGCTACCCAAACTGCGGCAGATATCACATTGCCCGTGATCAGGTCTGCCCCCCCAGGCCAGCACCTCCCACCGATCCTCTGGCACCCGCCCAGCCCACCTCAGATGATAGCGAGATGGAAGTCTTGCCAGATGTCCCCCCTGGCTCTACAACAGTCTCACACCCCTCGACGCCACCTCCTGCTCCCTTGGGTCCTGCCGTTAACTTAACCAGCACCAGGCCAATGAGGCCTACCCAGTCAGCCCTGGCATGTCCAGGTCCTCCTCCGGGTACTGTGCCTCACCCACCCTGGTGTCGCCCATCCCCTCTCCTACCCCCCGTGCTACTATGGGCTCTGCCTAGTAATGGATTATACAACCACCCCTCCGCTGTATGAGGTCCCTAGGGCATCGGCCTTTCTCTCCCTTGCTCAACACAATAACCTGTATAGCTTAGATGTATTTTGTGCCTTATTTGATTCTTTGGTTGAATTTTCCGTTCCTGTTTAGCTGCTCTGCATGCAGGATACCCAAGTCTTTGATGTCGCCTTTACACTCTTGCTGGTTTCAAGTCCTTCTCTCCCCCTTGTTCCATCTCTAAAAAGCCCTGGGTTGGGTGTTATGTTTCCTCAGCCTTACTCTCCATGAATGTTACACTTCGGGTTTTTATTAAAAGGACTGACACTATGGACCTGGACTTTTCTCTGAAACGATAGACTTTTTAGACTATCCATTCCTCGCCTCTGGGTACTGACCTCCTACTCATTTCCCAGCAGGGCACCCTCCTCGGATACTATTTCTCCTCTTGAGTTGTTTCACGTGGATGGGTTTCCTATTCTCTCCTTACGCAATTTCAACATTCACCACTCCTCCTGTGTCCGGCTCCTGGTCCACTCTCTGACGGAGTTGGGTCTTTCTTTTCCTTGGTTCTCAAGGGCTGCCGAGCTCAGCTATCAGCTCTTGAATACCCCTGGGGTCTTCACCCACTTCCCTTTGGGTAGCAGAGGCAGACCCTCTATTTTAGATCTCCCTTTTGCCTCTCTATGAGTATTTACTTTTCTCTCCTCATGGAGCACTCCTCTCTCCTCAACTGGCTCAGACCATGTCCCCATTTTGCTCTCCCTTAGGCATCCTAAATACACACAACTACCTCCCAGCCCCCCTCTGGGCCTTAACTGACAGGACAACCCTCACGCCTGTGCTTGAGGAAATGAAAGTACCTGATGCCCCCCACCTCCCCACCGCTGCAACACTCTCCTCTTGGTTAGACACCAACTTCAGTCAGTTCTTTCCTTGCTCCGCAACCACACCCCCCTCTTGGGCCTGTCCCACAGGGCAAAGCCCTGGTGGTCACTCATCTTCTCCTCTCTTTGGTAAGAACATCCCTGCAGTACTCACAAGGCCGGCTCTACCTGCTCCATCAGTCACATCTCCGGTGTTAGACTTGTCAGCTTTGGACATTGCCTACTGCAAGGCCATAAAGACTGCAATCAGACCCACAGGACCTTCCTCCTACTGAACGCCACTCCCTCTTCCCTCTGGGCTACAAATTTACAAGCCCTAGGTTCCCCTACAACTCGCTTCCCCACCCTCTCAGGGATTGACACTCTCTAGTCTATCAACAATACTCTGCTTAACTACTTCTTCACATGAGGGTCCTCCTCCCGGGCACCCTCTTTGCTCCGGCCGTACTCCATTACCCCTGTGCTGTCCTCATATGAGGTCTCTACCGGCCACAGGGCCTCTTCCGGCTCCACAGCTAAGGGTCCTGATACCGTCCCCTTAGGGGTATGTAAACTGGTCCACCGCACCACCCCTTCCCTATTAGATTCCCTCCTCTCCCCTCTTATCCTCTACAGGTTCAACCCCACCTCCCTTCAAAATGTAAATGGAGTGGTACTCGCCAAGCATGGTAAGCCATCCTACGACAACCAGGCCTCCCCTAGGGTCCTTGTCCTTCTCGAAAGAATCTCCCAGGTTTTGGAGAATATTGTCGCCCCCCTCCTTTCTCTCCGCATCTCTATCCTCCTCGCTGATATAACATGTGGTTTTGACAACATGCATCCTTACTTTCTCTCCTCTGCAATCACTAAAAAATGGGTCAACCACTACCTTATCTCAAGGGTCAGGTCATACCGTACTGGCCGCACCTAACACCCTCTCGTCTGGGGCTCACGAGGGATTCTCTCTTCCATTTCTGTTGGTACCCCTCTGCAGTCTCCTGTATCTATTTTGCTTTTTGTTATTTATATTTCTTCCCTTCATTTCTCCCTTTCTTAGGGCCTTATTCATTTCTATGTTGATGATTTTACTTTGACTGTATCATCATTTTCCTATGGTCGCAATTATCATCTGCTGCAGCCTGCCTTTTGCAGGATCAATTGTCGCAGTGCTGAGCGCAATGTTCCCTTCTCTATGCCCTGGATGTAGGTTATTCACTGGCAGAAGAAGAACCAGCGGGGCTACCCTTGCATCATCCCTATATACTTAGATGGGCAGGTCTTCCATCCCACCAACTACTTCAGGTGGCTTGGCTAATAGGTCACCCCATTCCTTTCGATATCAACTCACTTCTCCCAATGACGCACCCTCCCTCATGGGGCCTTTGCCTCTGGTCGTAGGCGTTCCCCTCATGGGGCTGGCCTCTTCCCCCACCTGTACCACCGCCTTGCTGTCTCCCTCATCCTCCCAATCCTCACCTAAGGGGCTGGCCTCATTGTACCCTCTCATAAAATTCTACGGTACAAGGACATCTTCGGGCACAAGATCCAGAGATGGGTTACCAATTGCTTTCGCTCTACAATATTCCCTATCCTCTCCCTTGAGAGCTGCCTCCATCCTATCGCCCTGCTGTATGGCTACCGCCTTTAGCTGGCTGCACTCTGGCTGATATGCGTCCCACCCACCCCCAACCTAGCCACTGGGCGGCTCCCCCAGAACTTTCATTCCGTCCTGTAGCCTGGCACTCTACACTTGTAGCGTCACCTCGCACGGCTCCTACAGCCAAATGACAACCCCCTCCACTTGAAAACTCCTCGTCCCTGCCCTGCGTTCCGCACGCAACTCCCCGTGGATGCGATGGCCCACCTTATCATTCTCATATTGGGATTCTTGTCCTTCTCCCCAGTACCATGTGCAGATCTCACATCCCGCTTTCCTCCTCTCCCCACAGTACCTGCTATCTCCGTAGCCTACACAGCTCTTGTGAGGCAGGCCACCCAGACCCTCATCAACGACTGGGGAGAGGCCTGTCCTTTCACAGCCTATTACCCTTACAGACCTTTCCTCTCCCAACACCCTTTAATGGGTCTGTGCAAGTTCATGGCGTGTCGCATTCACCAAATGCGTGCCCACAAGAGCTACCTGGCTCTTTATACCTCCTGGGCCTCTGATAGGGAGCCAACCCTCTGCCAACATTGCTGGGACCACAGCGAAGACTTCCAGGATGCCATACTCTCCAGCATGGACACTGGTTATTCCCGCAGACCCCACCTCCTAGGTGTCTTGGGGATTGGCGACCACAACTCTATCTCGTCTTCTAATGTACTTCCTCTCAACCTGGTCCCCTCCAGACAAGAGACGTACATTGCTTCCCCACCTGACATACTACTGTCCCCCGCCTCATCTCCACCTCCTTTGTTGCCCCTACCCCACTTGGGTCCCCTACCCCCCTCGTTTTTTTGTGCCCAAGTTCCTATAAACTTCCTGTCTTTCCTTACCTGAAGGCTGGTTTTCGATATGATTCTTTGGCTGGCTTTTCCACACCTGGGTTTACCTTACGAGGTGTATGGACAGTTACCTGTCCAATTGGACCTTTATCCGCCACTGGTGTCCTTTATCTTTACATTTTGGGATTAAGATATTGTTTATACCATAGCTAGAGCTGCATGCAAGTTGTTGTACCTTGACAAGGAATATATGATATAAAAAAACAAAAAAAAACAAAAATTAATAAATAAAAGACTGGCTAGTAGAGAGGACTCATCACGCAACAATCTAACTTCTTTTTTATACAAACACTATACCTATGTACCTCACCACACCTCTATTGGCGTGGTGCGATAGTAACCATAGGTTTCGGCTATCAATACAATGTAGGCATAGGCCTAAGGGCAATAGAGGACCTCCACCTAGTACTACCTATTTTTTTAGTACTCCTACTTTGGTGGCTAAGGTTAGCGCCACACCACATAGTGGGCTGTGATGATGGCTGGGTTATATTCATCCAACTCACAGAGGAGTGGTTAACTGTTGCAAGTCAGGTAACAGCATAGGACTGTAATAAGAGGAGTGAAGAGCAAGCAGCGCACAAGGCTATTCTGAATGAAATAAAACCATGTATTCCAAAAAGGTATTGAATTCAAGCCTATAAAAAGATCATCTCCTAAATGATAATTCCAGGTACCTAGTGACAATGCAAACAGAGAAATTAGACTTACAGGAAAATTAAAATAATATAACTACCTCTTACCAGTTCTTATGCTGAACCCACAAGTAACTTAGATTAACAAATTATATAAAGCTATATCCTAATAGTAAGTCACAAAGTTCATTGAAATGACAAACTAATCGGAGACCATAAAATGAGATCGAGCCATCAAATGATATTAAGCCACAAAGGAACCTTGATCCGCAAAATACATTGTCCTATCACGAACTCAGGTTGATTTCCCATCTTTGTAAGTGTGTGAGCAAACAGGCGTTGTGGCCATTAGTGACTAATTTGGCATGACTAGCACCTTGTGGCTCTAGGTGAAATCAGCTAATGAGGGCAAAGTAAGCAAATTTTTCTATGTATTCGTTTTGAGTTTTTTATTGCTTCTATGACAGACCACCTGGTCCCATTGCCTTTAAGCTGTCTGTTGAAACTGGGAAACAAATAAAGATATTCCTGCTAGCAGTAATCCATCACCTGGGTGTGATAGCATAAATAATCAAACAATTCAAATAGTTGTCCATTTTAGGATATAGATTTTATGATCAATCTTTTAGATAAACTGAGATTATGACTTGCATTTGCCTTTCGAGCTAGCAATCATAGATTGAAGGTACTCAAAATTAATCACCACCCAGCTATGTGAATTTGTTATACAGATAATTACCTACAAATAAGTAAAATCTATGGAGACATTCTATCACAGATATTCTCATATTGTTTCCAACACTTATACCTACAATCAGAACTTTGAACAGGATGGTTTGAGTAGATCAAGAACTAAATCATAGGTTGGGCAATATACCCCTATATTACAGATATGGGAAATGGAACCAAAATATATGATGTGATAGTATATAAAACTGGGAGGTTACAATATTCCTTGAACCCATGCTGGCAGGAGTTAGTATCTATAGCAGAGCGATTCAGCCTTGCTCTAAGATCTATACTCTGTACTAAGAGTACTAACACTTTTGATAACCTGAATACATATACAGCTAACTGCACATATTCAAGCAAGATGGCCTTCCACACTGATCAATTGGTATGCCATATGATGTTGGCAAATAGGCTATATCAACTTGAACTTCATTGAATTGGGAAATAAATTGCACGCTATCTACTCCCAGGGTATTGAATATTCTCTGGAAAACCGATAGTAGGTGGGATCATTTGACCTAGTTGGGCATATACTTCAGGGTCAAACACTCTTTGCACTTTTTAAGACCAGAGGTTATTTGTCTAATGATAGTTCATATATATGGCAAATATAAGGACTTCGAAAAGTATACAAATGGTTGGCTGTCACCCTTTATTAAGTATAATCAAGTAAATGTAAAATAAGCTCAACCCTAAATCCGGGTAACTAGTTTACTAGCTTTCGAGCAAGGTTTATCCTTTGGTCTTCCTTTGGAACTAATGTTTCATGAAAGTTCATCCTATTTTCTCAATAGGAGCATAGTTTAGAAAATTATATAGCTTTGAATTGGCATCTCTATAACACGCACCCTTTGGACTCAATCCATACTACATTATTTTATTGTTGGCACATACTTGCTTTCGCAAATCAATGCGTGTATTGAGCTGTTTAATAATAAGTCTCATCAAATAACTTCCAAGAGCCTGTAGACTAGCAGGAGATTATGGTTATAGATGTGTTTAAGACACCAGCTAGGTCAAAAAGGTAGGATATGGTGTAGTTTGTCAGTAATGTGGCAGTCTAAAAAACATTCTGTGTTTCTTGCCTATCTATTTTCCATAAGCCTACTACTAACATATTTTGATATTGGCTCAATCTCAATTGGCAGCCCTTTATTGCCCACAAGTCATATGAATCTTAGGTGTTCACCGAATGGGTCCCCTGATAGTAGGATCTCTTTTCCTTTTCTACCCTGCGAGTAGAAGCGACTCATATGGCGGAATTTCCAGAGGCACCTTGGCTACGTTGGGCATGCTGTACCTGCTCATGTCTGACCGAATAAATGCATACAAAAGCAGAGCTAATACTGCCTGTGTCGCATCGGGGTGACTCATTATGGAGTTATCATGCTCTGCCTGGTATTAAAGGAACCTTTCCCACTCCAAAAGCTCCTCTTTCACAGTACAGATAATAACATTTGTACAGGGTTGCATTCAGATAATATCACTCCACCTTTGAACCTCCTAGGTCTTGAATTACTGGACAAGCAAAGATCTGATAGAGATTACTATGAGCAAACTCCTGAGCCATCCAAACAGGAATAACTATATCTCGAGAGCAAGCTTTAGCAAGATACAGTGCAGGCCATACCACTAGAAAAGCAAGTGCAATGTCTAAAGGCTTTGACGAAGACTAGATATCAGCTGCTATATTGAGTACAGGTAATTATTATGGATTACTATATTATAAGTATCTAAACCTAAGGAACAATGAGGGAACCTTAAAATCAAAATAGTGTAATTAATGATCAGCATAGTAGGGACAAACAGGAGTACAGCCTCCCTTGATGGGACAGTTGAATATCGTTTTGCAAGCGCAACAGCCAGTATAGTCAGCGCAGTTTGACATTAATGTCCTAAGTACTAGAGCATGATCATCCTTCATGTAACCTTAAGATTCAAGCAAGATAATAAACTACTTGTCTATGATAATAAAGCAGGTATGTCTGGTGCCATAATGGGACAGAGGAAAATACACTGTGGAACTGAGGAGCCAACAAGGTCATCCACATTTGCCATGCCGTTAGAGGAGTCTTCCTCTTGGTTTGTGATACTTGTGGTCTATGACAAAATATAAGCTAAACTGGTGGTTATACTGGAGAATAATTAGGTTAGGCCAAATATCATAATCCCCTTAGTGATACCTTGATAGCTTCTAGGAAGCTCTATTAACCAAGACAGCTCCTACCAGCCATACAATAATTCAGGTAGAATATCAAGACCAACCGCTGGCTACTCCAATTGTAGCACATGTTCTGACAATGCAATTGAGCACGACAAAGTATGTAGGAAGCTTCACTGAACACCTTATACAGACTTCGTGCTCAGACATTACAGAAATGGTAGTTTACAGGCCCAACCTAACAGTAGCCTTTCTTTCATTGACTGCTCCTCCAAAGGTCCCCTTACCCTAACCTGAATTATACCTCTCCTACTGAAATAAAGTTGGTGTTAAACAACATATGATTTCTTTGGTTCTCAAGTTTCTGCTCCTATTGAAGCTGTAGATCTAATTCAATATGAGGAACTTTCTATGTATACTGCTCTAGTTAGATGTAATAGTATTGATAGTATTGGGCACTCCTACTTAAATCTCTATTATATTGTGCCTCCTGCGGTAGTATATATAGTCTAACGCCTTGTTCCCCAAACGTCAGATTTCCTTTTCCCTAGTATTGGCACTCCTTGCCTTTCCTACAATTTTTCTCGGCTTGCATTCACCAACTGATCTATGAAGCTACTTAGCTTGTATAAAATGAAATTCAGAAATATGGGATACAGCACCATTGATTAGACGTCCTGATATCATGTTCAAGAACTCTAATTGATTGTTAGCATAGTAAGTAACTTGTTATATTCTACAGCATTAATACTAAAGTATGGACGGTTTGCAATGTTAATTCTACATCCAGAGATGTAGTGCAAGCAGTTTTGCCATAGCAAGTATCTTCGTGGAATTAATGTCGCTTACCGATTCTGAATTTTGGTAGTTTTCCTTAGCCTCCTATACTAGCAACACTCCAATATCGTCAAAGGTACTCATAGCAGAGTTGGTTCAACTCTCATCATACATGAAAAGGTGTTGATTATGAACGAATTGTTGGCCAAGCAGAAAACTCACAATTGCAGGCAAATATTTTCTTTAAAGACCTTGTTGTTACGAGGTAGACTATACTTAACTGTGGAATTGTCTTGGCTGTGCTCATGATTGAGAAAATCAGAGAACTGTCAGACAAGCACGGTAAAAGGAATGATAAAAGATCTAGGTTTTGGAAATGCTTTGTTAACTTAATAATTGAATAACAGAATATATTAGTTAGGTGTCTTCTCCTTTTCTAGATAATTCCTTAACTGTTTGGGACCCCTAACTATTACTTCACTTTTTCCAGTATATATAATGGCAATATATAAGAAGTTTCCTTGGAGACCTCGGCTATGGTCTAATTAGTGTGAACACAGTTTAACCCTGAAGATGACTGAACCTGCTACAGCAAATGATCTACCAGTCTATCGACTACTCTTAGGGTGTCAAGTACTCCCCCGTAGATAGCCTTCGATGTCTTTGCCAAATGAACTAGGTTTGGTTTTGATATAGCCTATTTGCGAACATCATATAGAATACCAGGTGATTAGTCACTATTGCTGTATATCTTGTATATATACCCTCCTATGCAGATGCATTCGGATTAACAAGAATATAGGATATGTAATAGATGCACTTGGATCATTTACCGTATCTGGTTTCACCAAACCTGAGTAGTCTGGATATGAGTATACTACTTGCCAGCCTGGGTTGTAGTCAATATAGTCAACTCCAAGCGCTATATACCATCACATCTTTAGACTGGAATATCTGGTACCATATCTCATATGTGTAACACATGTGCCAGTATGTGATTCTACCAACTCTAACCAATAAGTTCAAGTATTTAAGATGTCATACATGTAGTGAACCAAACAACAAACCGATCTCCATATCACATAAGATAAAACCCCTTCATTTATATTCTAATTCTCAATATATCTAACATTCATAAACCATCCAGCCCTATGCCATCAATGGATAGTCAAAAGCCAATTCAGGCACCCAGCCAACTCGCCATGTTTGAAATCTGACTAGGCACAGATAGGATATCATGCTTGAGCTTATGGGATCAGTGGAATCGATATCAGAAATGCAAGGAAACTGATCTACCAAAATAGGTGTCTCTGATATCGGACTGTAAGTCCTTGTATCAAAACTATTTATCACCTAATCGAACCTCAGTAATAGCAAGATCAGCGAAGGGCTTTTGGCGAGACACGATACTAATTACAAAGTATATTAAACCAAGAACAGAACTCATTGCAAATGAAGTGAGAGAAAGTCGTGATCTAATCGAGGATAACAAGGATGAGTACTAAAGCTGGTACCGCTTTGATCATAGTGAGTCTGACACAAAGCCAGTAATAAAAGACAATCAAGGACCAGATTATAGTGTATCTAGGCTCACATAAAGTTCCTAAACATATGACAGAAAAACTAGCAACTACGTATTTACTTTACGAATTTGAACAACATTGTGAGCCGAGAATCTAGCTAGGAATAGGCAGAGAGCTACAACTAGAGAACATATCATTTCTCGTATATGCTATAAGAGTACTGTAGTCTATTCTTTCTGCTTAACAGAATCTTTTTCACTTTTGCTTGCACATCGTGCCATAATGTATGTAGTCTGTAGCACTTGTCCTGTCTAAACAACTACTATAGTACTGTATAAGCATATCAACCCAGTCTCCGAATTGAAGTTGAATATGGCGGTATGCCTTGTGGTAGCCCCGCTCATATGCAGTATTTCACATATTCTGTGTTACACCATGTTTGAGTATCCACTCTTCGGTTTTTTTACTTTGATCTTGCCATAGTATTGAGTATAACTTGAAGCTCTCTCTGACATATACTATACGGGAGATATAGAAGCATCAGAGGAACAAAAGACAGTAGTAAGGATACCTTAATCCAAAAGAATGAAGCCTCACAATGTGGTGTGTAGTATTAACTTGAATAATATACACTGGATATTGAGCGATAAGAACCCTATTTGTTTACCAGATAAAGAGATTGATCCAAAAAATATATGATCTCCTACCTGATCTCACTGTAATTGTTGGCAAGGTAGACTACGTTCTATAGGTGAATACCTTGATCCGCTTACAGAGCAGATATTAGGTTGGTGCGACAAACTCCACTATTTGCACAATCCTGTACATATCGGAGTTTGCACATAACTAGAAATTATTATTTCAGTTCTGCAAGTGTCAGGTTGCAGAGGCCAATTGGAGAATGTACTGCCCTAGGAAGCAATTTTATTGTATAGTGGAAGCTGATTTTATCGCTACTTTCTTTAGTACAGCAAATTGCCTAATATATTCGATACTTGGCCATAGCTTGCAATCATGGTAATGAGCTATATAAAAAGAACCATCTGAGTTCACCTCTAATTCAGTTGCTAGTAACCCTAAAGCCAAATTCATATACTTTTATTCAGGTTCCTAATGTAACTTGGGGCGTACAAGAACTTAGTGCACCACCCAAACAAATTTGGATTTCAAGGTGAGCAGTAAGTGAGTATCAAAAGGTATACCGGCGATTAGGCAGAAGTTCCTGTAGAGGTACAAAATTACTTACCCAGTTAGGCCTCATACATCGCGCCCCTGTAAGTCCATCCAATGCTGACTTACAAATTGACTTTGATGTCGAGCCTCAGAATATCTGAAACAGTCAATAAGGCACAAACATATTTTTGGACTTCAAAGAGTTGTTTTCTGCATGTTCTTGTCACCTTCTTGCCACTTAACTGCTAAGTCAATATTTTGAAACAGAATAGACCCTCATATAACAAGTTCGGATATTGTAACTTGTAGGGCACAATAGCTCTCTCCTTTTTATTGACATCAAAGGTGGCTTTGAAAATATTTCCTGTGTTTGTTTATCTTCTCTACTTTGAAGTAAGGGTATATCTCCTTATATGTGTTTTTGGGTTCATTCACTTTAGACTGACTACAAATGCCGCATGATTTTCCAGGGATCTGCAAATAATATCTTATCTGTCTAAGCGGGCGCCCCCCATTGCTCCCCTATTGCTCTATTTTTATTTCTTATATAGGTATCTTCCTTATATTTATCTATCTCGAAGGGAAGGAGGTTTCCTTATGTTAATGAATTTACTGTTACATATGGATCTGGGTCATACCAGAGAAATACAAAACTTATTCAACCTTAATATGCTTGCCTTTGCAATCAGTCGTCCCACTTGGGTATTTCATTTTCCATTGCCAAAACTTACCTCATCTACTGCCACAGTCTACGTAATCGCTCTTACACTGCATTAAGTTCTGTTTCTCGGGCTGGGATTCTTTTTGACGGTTCTTCAATACTGTGATAGCCCGGATACTGATTCTTCCCATTACCGAAAACCTCCACTCACTGCCTCAAGAGGGTAGTCTTTGTTCTAGGCCTTTCAATCTCATAAGTGAACTCTCTCCCACTGGGATCGGTTTGCTCAACCACCTCAACCTCAGGCTGGCAAAGAGACCTCTATTACCTATCCTCTCCTTTCGAGCTGAGCTCCTTATCCCCAACGCTGCCAGATGGGGAAAATAGTAGTCTTTGGGAGCTAGGTCTAACGGTCGGTTAGTAACTATATCTGCTTGACTCCGGTCGGTATCCTTGTTTGTAAGTTATGCCTTCCCCCCCTAAACCCCCTTTACAAGCAGAGTAGTAGGATGGCTGCCATACAGCTTGCCTCCTCCCCTTACAATATCAACCCAGGTGGATCCCTCCTGCCTCACTCATTTCCCTCATTCTCCCACTTTAGGACCCAGGATTTCTCCTTACCCATCCTTCCCGGCTTCACAGCTAATCTAACAGGTGCAGCTTGTAGGAAGATGGATCCCAAGACAGTGACTGCACCAAAGAGTCAAAGTGAAGTTCACGTAATGCAAAGAAAGTGATAATTTAATTAAAACGAATAAACTTAATATCCTAAAGCTGTAGCAAGACTCAATTCAACTTCTTGGGGAAAGGATTATTGGATATCAGTGTCGAGTGCTAATCCAGTTTATTAAAGTAAAATTAGGAAGCAATAGACACCCATTATGACTCTAACCATAAGTTAGAATCCTTCTCCATTCTCGGCTTATCACCGCTGGACTCCCATAGGGTAAGCTTCGGAAATCTGCGGATTGCCTGGATCACCAAAGTCCACCAATCCTCTTAGTTTTCTGCAATCTATCTCAATTTTGTCTCCCAGAGATGAAAAAGTTACAGATTGAAGTTTTGTGAGTGGACTACAGTCAAGTCGACATGGGACTTGATATCTCAGTTAAGACTCAGTTGCTACGTGGCGATTTGGTTTATGCAAGCGTTGTTGTTAACATTGTCTCTATGGCCAATCGGCAGCTATTCTAGTAACCAGTTAGCTCCCCTGTTGAGTGGCACTACTAAGATGTCTAAATGGACACTACCCATAACTAATAATTCATTCACCACCTCAACTATGATAAGACGGAATGCCCTTAGAGTGCTTTAACCTCTCTCAGTAATGGTAATGGTCTTTGGCTATGGGCTGTGCTAAAGTAGAGCAGTATCTGGACCAACTAGCATTTATCGCTAACTCTTGGATGACCTCCCTGCTCGGATCCCATATATCCTATTGGGATATTAGGTACTTAGAGTAAACATGGAGCGCCATCTGGGGTCAATAGTGACAGCCTACTTGAGTCCTCTGTCTCCTACCCCTTTATAAACCCTGACTAGCTGATTTCTCTACTTGACTGTGGCGACATATATAGTGTTACATGGTGTAACAACATCCTACAATGTGTCTACTACTACAACGGACTTGATGTTGTTTATTACTTACTTGAGTTTATACCTTATAATGGCGACAATTTGTTTGTTACTCCCTACTTGGTTATGAATTCCTAACTAGTTAATCTTTCCTTGTTTCACCAATCATTAACCCCGCCTTGCTTATACCAAGTAGGGTAGCGATATCCTCCTTCAATACCTACTGGATAAATATAGCATTAGCGTACGCTTGTCCCTATTTGTTTGTATTCCATTACTGGTTTTATTATCTGTACCTGTCGCTCTTGACCCTCTGTTTTCAGAATAAGGGTAGCTTGTTATGCTGCCTCTGCTAGCATGTTATGGATAGGTTGTTTGCGCATTTGTTAATTTTTCTAACTACATTCCCTTATATTTAAATAGCCTACAATCTCTTAAGGATTTTGACTCTCAAGTCTAACAGGACTATGATCTTTAATACTACAAATAAAATCATCTTTCTATTAGTTTAATATCCTTTAATTTGTCTATATAAAACCTATGCATTGACACTTTACCCCCTATCCTACTTGTATCAAGGGAGTCCATCTGGGATTTTCTAGAAATTTTTCAATAAATTAGAAATGGCCATATCCTAGAGCTTAGTTTTCTTAGACTTTTTCCAACTGTCAGAATTTGCCGCCATTCTCAATGGCAGTTTACCATCCTGTACCAAATCACACCCCCTAACCTTTAATGATATTTCGCATTTCGCATAATGTTGCCAGTAGGGTAACTTGAGGCCTGCAATCCTATATCTGATTACTAGAGTAGGATAAATTATCCCTTTATGGCCCAGGTCCATTTATTGAGTCTGAGTAACCTTATATTTGGTACCGGACGGTCTCAGGTAATGAATCTCTAGTTTACACTGGATTCTACTATTATAAAACACCTAGGTATATCAATGTAGCATGCCCTACTGGCCGGCTGCATCTTACCAAGTTTTCATAGGAGCTTCTAGTGACACAGCCTTGCCAGTTGCCCTGTCTAACCGCGTTAGCAGGTTACCTCTCCTAACTTTGGTTGTTTATTATGCTTCTTATCTTCTACCGTTGATTATCCTGTCTAACTCCGGTAACGGGTTACCTTGACGCACTGTGGTTTATGGTTACCTTATCTAACTGGGTTACTCTACCTAACTTGGTACCTAACTACTTTCCTATTTAAAGTGCCTCCAATTTTGCTGTTACTTTTGCAGGTCAATAATACCGTTCCACGGTATGCTCCCTAGAGGCCCTTGGATGATCTGAGATTCAGAAAGCTATACCAACTAATATGTAGGAGTGTTATACTAATCCCCTCTTCCACAAGTCTGTCCTCTTAGAAGGAGGTCTCCTGTCATCAGAGACCTCTCACTTGCGACTGGTGTGGTTTCATACTTGGTGGTCCCTAGGCTTAGTGGGATATGCTTGAAGAAACTTAATTAAAGGTTCAGTTAGTGTTCTTTGGAAGATATCAAACGGTTCCACAGGATTTCCTTCTACAGCCTACTATTCCCATGATACCAATTATTTGACAAACCGATTTGGGAGCTTTGCTATGGCACTTCTATACCTATGGGTGTCTACTATGTCGTTTACTACATAGCTAAGCTTCGAGTCAACAATTTCCAGTAAACGAACCTACGTTGCTGGGATGCCAATTGGGTCTTCCTATTGCTACTATAGGAGGCCAACCTTGCAGACTGGGTAGATTTTGCACCGGGCTGGTAGTTCTAACACTTAGGCCAGTGTTTCTATTTTTCGCTTAACTACAAAGGGGCAAACTATCTTGTAGTCATGCTAATCCACAGGTCTCTTTGTGTAAAAGTTTCTTTTATCGCTCATAAGATATGATGCTTTCTTTGTTCTGCCTTGGGTGACATCTTCCATAGAGACATACTCAGGAGATGGTAATCACTTTTGATCATACCACTTGCTTAGAAACCTCTGAAACATATGTACTGTGTCTTGAATGTCCTGCCGCGTACCAGCCCAGTTTCTCATCATGAGCTAGCTGTTTGGGTATATTCTTTGATGATCTGACACAGCCTAGTATTATTTGGTCCTGGGGACAAACCCGTAGTTTACTGCAAAGGGCAACACCTTTGAACAATCCCTCACAGAAGGATTGTATGCATGTTCTGTTAGTGATAATAGTGTAGCCCAATTCTCTTAGTCACAGGAACTAAAGCTTCTTAAGTACTGCTCTATCCTCTAGTTTACTCTCTCTCAGTTGGCACATTAGTTTCAGTGTGGAAAGTGGTAGAGACCTTGAATTTGAGTTGAAGTAACTCCATGTGACCCAGCCAATAGTTGGAGGTGAGTCTGATATCACAGTTGGAAATGATAGACTCTGAGAGCCCTTGAAATCGCCATACTTCCTTGCGGAAAATTAGTGCCAGTTCATTAATGGGTACCTGTGTATCCGAGTGAATATAGTTTGACATCATTGAACATCTATCCATAATGACACATATCTTAGTATATCCCCTTGCCACTGGTATGACCACAATGAGGTCCATAGATATTGCGTCCCTTAGCCTCAGAGGAAGCTTAACTAATTGAAGGAATCCAAACCTCTTGTACCTTTTGGTCTTACTTCGGTAACAAATGTACCAGGTACGAACATATTGCATTAACTTATTTTCCATATGGGACCTATAGATGTTTGCCTTTGCTTAGGCCATGGTGTAAGTAGTTTCAAAGTGTTCTGCGATATGTGAATCATGTACTGCCTCCTTGGTTGTCCTCTTTCAAACCATGTTCTTAAGGGCATACTATCATTTCTTGTAGGTGAGTAAACCCTTCTCCCCTACGAACTGGCCTCCACATTTGACTCCTTCTCCGGAACCGCTTTTAGGACTGCTAGGTATGGTTGATCTTTTTCTAATGCTATGTTAACGGCTTGCAAGAAATCACCATTCAACGGATACCCCTGGTAGGTCAGTAGCATTTAGAGATGCATGGGGTCGTGTTCCTGTAGAACACACTATTGCTTTAAACTAAAAAAGGTTTGTGGTAGTGGATCACTCCCCTCCCTTCCATGTGATAGTCCCAGTGCTGCGATAATGCATCTGCTTTGTCGTTCTGACAACCTTAGTGGTAAACATCGATGATGTTAAACAGCTGTAGGAATTCTGCCCAGCTGTGCCTGCTGCTGTATAAGACCTTGGTAGTATTAAAGTAATCCAATTTCTTGAGATCTGTATATACCACTATTTGGTCTTCAACCTAGAGCAAAAGATGATCTCTTTGCTACAATGCAGCCACAATTGCCGTCATTTACCTATCGTGGACTTAATACTTCACCTTTACCGGGAAGACCTTCCTGCTGGGATAGGCTCCCTGATAGAAAGTTTGGTTATCAAAGAACTGTGTGTGCACTGCTCCTCTAGCGAAAACAATAGTGGCAGTTACCTACTTGGTTGAATGAGAGCAATCAAAGTGTGTTATAATGGGACCTGTAGTGAACGTCTCCTTTGAATGTTCAAATGACTGATAACAAGCAATAGAATAGTACCATTTCAAGTACTCCTTAGTCATATCTGTAAATCGTATCGCTACATTTCCTAACACATTTCAGCATCGAGTGGAGAGGTTTTCAAAAACCATGAAGCATAGAATGTTTGTTAAGTTCTGCAGAGTCTTCCACGACTTGACCTCTTCCACCTTACAAGTCGTTATGGATATTCCATGCTCCGATATCTTATAGCCTATAGATTCAAGTTTCCTTTGATGCGCAGTAGACTTCTAAATTCATATGCAATGACATGACTTCCGCATTCTTTCCATCCACTGATATCCCTGACATATTGTTCCATTGTCTCAAATCATAACCGCATGTAATCTCTTTATGTGATAACCCCAACCTCTAGCATACGACTGAATACACTATTGATCATACTCTGAAAGTCAGAGGGTGCGTCTCATAGCCCAATGTCATCACCATATACTCCTACTGGGCATAAGGACTCTTAAAGGCAGATTAACATTCTTAACCCAGAGCCATCTGGACCAGATTATAGCCATTATTCAGTCCCTGCTTGGTGAACACTGTGGCCTTTCCCGGTTATATATAAGCTTATTCATCAAGGGCAACTGTCGTTAATTTTTAATAGTAATGTTGTTAAGCCCACAATAATTGATGCAAAACCGAAGTGTACCATCTGGCTTCTGGACAAAGAGGATTGGACCACCAGATGGAGATCTTGATCGCTGCCGCTTCCCTATCCTCCATTTCCTGGATGTAGTCTACCAAGACATCTGACTAATACTTAGAGATAGGTATTATTGGGCCTGTGTGTGGCTTAGTCTAAGGTTCAAGTTCTATCTCAAGATCAAACTCGCTATGCCTATCTAAGCCGCTTATATTTTCTTAACTGAAAATATCTGCACACTCCTTGTCTTTCGGGAAAAGATAGACTCTAATATCCTTTCCATGTTTCCCGATATTGTGGTCTTTTGACTAGGACATCAGAAGATTGCCACCAACCTTAGTGTCCGGCATATCTGTCATCTTGCACCTCATGTCTATCACATGGTTTCCGATTTTTATTCTCATACACTAAGTGAAATGATTAGCCAAACTTGGAATCTTTTTACTTCTTGAATCATAGATTGGTGTAGAAACCCCTATGGTGTATACATGGTAGTTGGCGTTCTTGCCATATCAACTGTTTAACACTCCACACATACTACTACTATCAAATAGAAGTTGTCCCTATGCACTACTCCACTAGGTCTAAAATGCCAGAAAAAAGAGACTTTCTGTTGTATTGACCTATTGCGGGGCGGTGGGCAAGCTCGCCTATGCCGCTTAGTGGGTATTTGTTCGCTAAAAGGTTTTGTTCGCTTGGGCGTTAAGATCAATCTCATGTTATAATGGTTATAATTCCGTTGTTAACTACAACACCTGCAAGATCTCCCTTGTTCAACCCTTGTCATATAAAGGAGTAAAACAACTCTCCATTGCTAATCAATTCTGCCTGATAGACATATATAAGCAACAAAATCAAATAAAACCTGACCATCACTATCGGTCTTCCCAAAGTAAAGCAATTAAGGTAGTGAAAAAAATTAAACTCTTGTAAACCTCATACAAAAGATAACCAACACCCAATTTTGCCCTTTGGTATTGAATCACCTACTTTGTTCTTCCATGGAGTAGTGGACTCAACCTAGTCCAATCTCCTTTCACTTTCCTCCCTTTTCTCTAGGCCTAGTTGCGAAAATTTGTAGGCAGCTTTCTAGTATCTGAGATCCTGTTGATATGGCTTACCTCATTCGGTACCATTGGAATAAACCTCCAATGTAAGAGGTGAACTCCGGAGCTCAGTAATCTTTTTCTCAACTGAAGGAGTATAAATGTGTGGATGCATGGGCACCGCTGTAGGAGCAGCCTCAGATTTGGAAGCCGTTCGCTTTCATCCTCGTTTGATTGACTCTATAACTGGTTGGGAGCAGTAAACATTCTCCTTAAGTGATTCTCATTCCTGAAACAATAGTATTGTTTTAGCCGCCAGATCTTGTTAGTCATAGTTACCAGATTATTCCTGTATTTCTCCTATTCTTCTAACTCCATAACACTGGAGGGGTTGGCCTTTGCCAAAGGGAGTTTGGAATTGCGATTCCCTGATCCTCTCTCCTTCTCTTGCTGTCGCTTACCTCCAGAATACCTTTAAACACTCTTCTCATGGTGAGTAAACTTTTCTTAGACCACTGTACATCTAACTGATCCTACGTCCTCAAGTTGGTAGCCCATAGATTATTTTAATCGTTGAGGTAGTCGATGTATATATCAGGATACAGGGCCTTCAGCTCTGAGGCATATCACAAATATGCAATCATACTAACGTGAGCTTTGACTTTCATTTGATTCCCTTTTTAATGCAACTCACTGGCTAACCGAATGAGTTTATCAAGAAACAAATTTACCTTTCCAGGGTATATGCCTAAACTATTCCATTCCTGAAGAGCGAGATTCCAATCTGAGTGACTGCCAAAACTGAACTACAGGCATATCTCTATTCCTGCCCAAGTACATAAATCAATAATTGGGTTGAAGATAACTCCAGTCCGGTGAGCTGCATCCTGGCCGAAGTCCACACAGCCCCTGTTATACCATTTCTTTACGTCCCCTTAAAGAAGCGCGATCCTCACCTGACCTATAAATGTCCGACATCTCCCAGTGTCGATAGTAGTCAAACCTAATCTCTGCATCTCGGATGAATCGCTTGTGTGTCAAGGGGGTCTCTCTTGAAGCCTTTAATTCCCAACTTCATTGCCTTCTTTACCAAGAGTGGGATTTCTTGTTGGATATCCGAAGGTAGTCCATCCAGACTTGACACTACTTATCAAAATGTTGATTGTTAGCCAAATTCCAAACCGACTTATTTCGTCCAACAAATCTGTCAGAATCAGGCAGGGAGGAAGTGGAATTGTTCTTAATAGTCCCGGAATCAGAATAACTCAGTTCTTATCCTTCAACAAAATTTGCACAACGTAGTCCCAAAGGATCATTGCAATGGCAGAAGTGATCCTCTGAACTAGGTCCAGATGCTTCTGTCAGGGAAAATGTTGGAACCAGAGAAGCAGGGGCTGGATGTTTTCTGGCTCGAAGAACCATCTTCATGCCCCATTGAACGAATTGTGGAAAGCAGAGACAAGCTCCGACCCTGGTATCCTCTTCCGAACTACAGAAATGATAATTGGTACTTTTCAACTATGTACAAAACCGTGAATGTATTCACACTTGACTAGGGCCCTTTGTGTATGGGGCCACATTGTGTAATTCATGCCAGACATGTCATCCCTCGTTCCTACCAGCAGGAGATATTTTACGCACTAACCTGCTGCACAGCTTCCTCTGGAAATACTGTCCTCCCAGTCCTTATAGTTGGCTTTACGGTTGCCGGTAGTGCTCTCTGGTGGACTACCTGTACCGAATCTTATAGTTTGGCTAGCTCTGGAGTTGCGTCTGCTATTACATCAGGTTGTTCAGCTTCAGAAACAATCGTATGGGTAGTTTTTACTGCCATCAGGGTAGTAGCCACCTGTGGTGTTTTAGGGTTTACTGATATTTTCTCCATCGTAACACCCACGGGTTGTTATAATCTCTGTACTGTCCCAGAGTGGCACAGACAGCGGCTTGCTACACACTCTTCGACTGCCAAATCAAAAGTGAAACCCAAGCTGTACCAGGAGTTCCTCCAAGAGCCAAAGCTTCCGTTGGGCCTGGCATAAGGTGTTGGTGCAAGCCTATATCCCCGTTTACTTTTGCAAAATGTGGAAGT
The DNA here is from genome assembly GCA_003316355.1 of Tuber calosporum. Lineage (NCBI taxonomy): Eukaryota > Fungi > Ascomycota > Pezizomycetes > Pezizales > Tuberaceae > Tuber > Tuber calosporum. Next base: position 35,020 of record QFET01000946.1, on the reverse strand, counting down.
AAGATAAGGGTACTGAACAAACCAAGGGAAAGAATGGAGCTTGATCTATAATCATCACATTTTCGGGGCCAATCCTCACTCCCTCCTTCACATCCCAATCGTGAGCCTCTCAGTGGCCCTTCGTGCTTGTGCTATCATGACTTGCTGGCTGTAGGTAGTCTGTACACTTCTTACCTAGTCCGTACAAATGTTGACTATATTCTCTTGAAAATAGAGGGGCTTGTCTTTGACCAAGCATTCGAGTTACAATTGTGCCACAGCGAATCTTGGGCTGACTTCAGGCAGGATGTATTACTCGAAGACTTTGTGTATGAAATGTTCAAAAGTAAACTGTTCTGTGACCAGCTTATCTACCACCGCCACGGGGTTGTGTGTGAATGCTGTTATGTCTGCCTTAGGATGAGGGATAATCTTCATCTGACATTGATCAGGCACCTCGATACGTACAGCTTCAAGCGACCTAGTAAGCGATTCCTATCCCTAGCTACAAATATCTTGCATAATATCATACTTGCTCCAATCCTCGGAAGCCCTTACTGCACTGCCTTGAGAGCGTGAAAGTGAGTTTGTAGAAATACTACTTGCACCCAGGGCTACTTGATCTAGACAAGGATAACGGTACTTGTAAATGTCACGAAAGTGGTCTCGCGTAGAAACAATACTCTAAAGTGAGTTAAGCAAAGAGCATTATAATTGTCAATCCAGTGGTAACCCTGTAAGAAGATAGATCCTGATGCTGCGACTGCACCAAAGGCTCAAAGTACAGTTAACCAAAGGTAAAAATCTACATAAATGAATTAAAATAACAAAAGTTAATATGGTTAAACTGAAGTTTCACTCATTTAAATTTGTTTTTTAGTAGATAGTTGGTTATATACCGACAGTGCCGAACGAGTTTATTTAAGTAGAATTTAAAAATCTATCGACACCTATCCCTACGCTGTCCACAAATGACCTACCTTCTCCACACAGGGTTTACAACTCCAGACCTTCACAGGCTCGGCCTCAGAAGTCTGTGAATCAATGGATAAAGAGAGTACACCAATGCGACTGATATTCTGCCATGTATTTCAATTATATCTTTAAAAGAGAAAAACTTTACACATCCAAGTCTTGTCAGTCACATACTATCAGATCAACATGAGACTTATTTTCTCAGATTAGACTCAGTTGCCTAGAGGCAATTCAGTCTATACAAGCAGTGTAGTTAACCTAGTCTACTAGGCCAATTGGCAGCTATTATATAGTAACTGCTTAGCTTTCACTGAGAGTAGCACTACTCTGTTGGCTAAAGGGGCGCAACGCATGACGAATAGTTGGTTAACCAGCTCCACTGTGATTTGACAGAATGCCCTGAGAGTCCTGTAACGTCTCCCAGTAATGTTGTAGGTCCTACCCTATTAGTTGTTCTTCGTTGAAAGGTTATTAGGACAAGCTACCATTTATCCTAGACTCTCAAATCAGGTCCCTGAGGTGCTCCGACACCACCCAGAGGTATATTAGGTACCTAGAGAAACCCTGGGGTGCCATGTGGTATGCATAATAACATCCGGCCTGGTTAGGCCATCACCTAACCCATCATATACACTCCAGAGATGATATCTCCTCTGGATCATAGCGATATATATAGCATTACATGATCACATCCTTCAGTTCAGTTTTGTTACCCTTTTTCAAACTGTCACCCTTTGCAGCCTATCTGAATGGCAGTTTACCAACACGCTCCTAATCATGCTCTGGTGGGTTATGTGATTTTACGCATTTCGTATAGCATTGAAGGAAGGGTAACTTTAGGTTCATGAGCATATATGTGATCCATAAGGTAGGTTAACTAGATCCATTAATGGTACGAATCCATTGTGGAATGCGTAATCTACAACTATGTTACCGGTTAGTCTCACTTATCCAATATATTGCTTACACTGGATTCCAGCATTTTGAAATAACTGGTTATATGAATTTAGCATGCTGGACAGGCATTACACTGCTTAACTTGTTTTCATAGATGCGTCTAGTTACCCGGCCTTGCCTTTTTCCCTGCCTTACTCTTGTAGTGGCTTACCCTGCCTAAACTTGGTGGAAGGTTAACCTGCCTAACTGCAGTAATGGGTTATTCTTTCTAATTCTAATATCGAGTTACCCTGCATCTCTGTGGTTTAGAGTTCCCCAGTCTAAATGGGTTACCCTATATAACTTATTACCTACGTACTTTTCCATTTAAAGTACCTCAGGGTCTCTTGTTACTTTTACAGGTCAATGAGACTGTTCCTCGCCTGGTCCCCTTCAGGCCCCTGATGGGTTGAGATTCGGTAATCTATACCAACTGATATATAGCAGCACTATTGCCAAATTTATCCCCTTCTACGTGGACCAACCAAGGCCAATACCTGCCCTGCTTTATCAACTTCCCATCACTGGAAAATCCTACCTTTTGGTATAGGTTACAAAGGAGGGCTTCAAACTCCATCCGTGAAATTTCCATGTCCTACAAGACACAGTTTCTGCCCCCTCTACCCCAATCCCGGACGCCATCCAAATAAAATTATTCTTGGAAGGTGGCAGAAAGTTCCTCTTAGCTGACTGGACACACTTGTCCTGGCTCACCCATTACTACTAGTACAAGTTGTCCCTCAATCCACATGCCTTTGTGGCCCTCAAGGGCATTCCAGCTGCAACAATACATCAAATATGTGCTAGAAAGAGCTATTTTGCAGCACAACAGTTATAGCAAAATGCAGACAGCTTCTCCATCTCTCCTTTCCTCCGACTCTGCGATAAATCCTCCTTGCATGCAATTCTCTACTGCCCTTCTGAGATCCAAGACCACAAGCATTACCATCTATAACTGTCCTCGATAGGCTATGGCTTCCCACCATGTACTGACCGATAAATGATCCTATGTCTTGCCTCGCATATATACGCTACACGCACAAACCTCCCTCCCGCTATGCCAGCTGTTATCATTACCTTTGTCCTTTCCTCCCTCTGCTATCACTCAGAGCAAGCTTTTCTTTTGTTTCTTGCTTATATCTTTCCTTGCAGTTATGATTTCATTGGATTTCATTTCATTCTATACTTTGTAAATTAGTATTCATATTTAGGCATAGTAACTGTATGGTCCTTACTCAGAAAGAACATCTACTATTATTTATTTTGTTTTGTGAATTTGGAATAAATGTTTTGGTTATGAGATAGCTAGCACTCCATGCAGCTTCCTGTACTATAACCGTGAATATATGAGATAATCCAACAAAATCAATCAAAACACCTTAGTTAGGGAATTATCATAGAATGGAGAAGAGGCCTTAACAATATATTAAGTTATTCCACTATCAAGTTGTTAAGCTTAGAAGCTCTCTATAACCTTTATCTTATATCAAACTTTCAGCCTCACTTGCTTGTCAGTTCTCCAATATACTTGATACAAGGACTGTCTAACCAATTCTCATATACCAAATTGGCTACCCCATACTATACGGGATTGATAATTCTGCTCTATTAAATAGTCTAGGCTCTGCATGAATCAAGAATGTAAAGAACTGTCAGCAAGGCTCAGTCTACTTACCAAGAACGGTAAAGCTTCTTGATGGCTTGTTAACTGATAAACTAATAACTGCATATATTGTTAAATTCTCTCCTCAATTGCATGATGATCCCTAGACTAAGCAGTTTTTAGACTTCTTTTTTTGAATATCTCATAGATTGGCTATTAATGTATAGGAACCTGCATAAAGAGCTAGCTATGGCAAAAACTAAACGTTAATTCCAAACAAGCAAAACAAAAGACTTAACTGCTCAAGTTCTCTCTCAGCGATAACCATAATGTCACCACTCCCAAAATTCGTAACTAGGTCAACAAGTATCTAATAAAATAATATCAAAAGAAATACTAAACATAAGGAAAGATACAAACATACAGGAAGTAAATGGGCACAATCTGAGTTCTGGCCTGAATAAGAGGAGGCAATGGTAGTGATTATTACTGGCATAGAGGGTGGGAGGTTTGTCAGCAAGACATGCATCTAATAGGCAAGACATAGGATCTTGTTGAAGTTGACCTAATATGAGGAGGATTAGCCTATTCGGGATAGCTTGCGAAGGTAATGCTGCAATTCTTAAGACTTATAGGTTCAGTTGAGAATAACATGTGGAAAGGTTTCATCCCTTGTGTCACAGGAAAAGCAGAAGGGGGAGCGGTTGGTATCACACCATGAGGGTTGATCTACAAGATAGCCCTTGCCATTAAACATATGATTTACTCTTCCCGCCTAAAGTGGTCACGGTCTATCAAGCCTAACAGGCGGAGGCACACTTTGTACTAGCAGTAAGTGGATGCCAGAGACAACAGTGTGCAATTAGCAAGGAGGTTATTGATGAAGTCTTTCATAATCTATTTGTGGAGAAGCCCGCCGGGATTATACTGGGGGGGCAAAATGCGGTCCTGAACAACAAGAGCACAATAGGGTAGAGATAGGACAGCAGACGGCAACTGAGTTGGTATTTCCCCCTTTGTGGAATGTGAGATTTGGGTACTAGTTAGCCGCTCCTTATTTGTCAGTGTATAAACAGTGCATGTGAGATTATTTGCCTTGCTCATAGGGGAGGGGTAGCCGTAGAGCTAGCACTTCAGATCTTAGATACATTTACGATAGGAGTTTGCCTATTGAACCCTTCGTGGTCGTGGTAAGTGGTTAATCGTGTAGCCAAGGCTATCAAGATCTTCTCAGGCAATAGTTACAACTACAGATTTAGTGGTTTCCATAGCTCGGATTTCATGGTCAGAATATAGCCAGTATGATGAGTATATGAATATGTTGTTTGCATTGCGTACCTTATCTGAAAGAGCAGTAAACAGGTCTGCTTGGTCTTCTGGCAGGTAGGCTACAGGGAGACTATGAATAGACAGTGGCGCCACGTTTGTGGTGGGTCAGAATAGGCAGTCTGGAGTATTACCTACGGGCAAAGCTTGGTTAAAGAAGTTAGTCCTAGCTTCTAATTGGTTAAGTGGGTGTTGGTAGAAGTGTTTATATTATTGCCTAGGAGATTGAGAGAGCCTTTAGGATTGACATGGGCAGAGAAGGCAAGATAGACGTGTCAGTTATCTTGTCGGAGGACGGCAGCTAGTCGATTAGGGTTGTTGCTACCTTTAACCTACTCCCAAGTATCTGAGAACCCTTAAGGGACTCTGAAGATACCATTAGTATAGGGGGGAGAAGCCTCGATAGATAGGTTTTCAATGGACAAGGTAAAATGGACGGAACTAATAGAGTGACTCATCAACTTGTAGTATAAAAGATGATAGTCCTGTGAGGCTTGAGAGTCCGAATCCATAATGGATTGCAGGTTCTTTAAATACAAAAGAATCTAGCTAGGAAAACTAAACAAAAGTGCTAACATCCTGTCCAACAAAATGCTAACAAAGGCAGCATAACAAGGTAACCATATTCCAAAAACAGAGGCTTAAAAGTGACGGGATGGAGCTAACCAAACAAGTAATGGAATCCAAACAAGAAGGAAGAAGAGATCGCTAATTCTATACAAATCCAGTAGGTATAGCAGGAGCATGGCGATACCCAAATTGGTAGAAGCAAGAAGGGGTAGTGATAAGCGAAACAAGGAAACAATAATCAGTTAGGAAGTTATACCCAAGCAGGAAGGGACAATCAAATAGTAGCGCTTATCAGGTATAAACCCAAATAGGTAATAACTAACGCCAAGTCTGTAGTAATAGTAAAAACATAGTAGGATTCCGTTACACTAAGATTGTGTCAGCAGTTGGGTAAGGTCTGGGAGAGGTGTGAGTAGCAAACAATCTCCCCTTTTGTGCAGTGTAACCAAGCTGGCACTCTAGACTGAGGGGTTGTCTAGTTGGATACTGCGACTTGTTTGGATGTGAAACATTTGTTCTTTTTGCCTTTGGCCTTGGATGCTGAGCACTAGCTTATTGTGACAGTCGCATCGGCCTGGGTAGCAGGGCGGGATTTGGTCCAGATAGTTTGGGTATTAGAGGAAGAGGATTTTGAACGAAACTCCGTAAGCATAAGCAATTTACCAGCTCTGTACTCTTTGTCTTCCTGTAAGCATTGGTAACTTAAAGGGTATGTGGCAGAGTTACTATATCAGCTTTTCTGAACAGAGTTATAGCAGGAGAGGTCGAGGTCAGCGCCTTGATCTGCTTGATGTATGGATTCGGGTTCAGTATCGTGACAATACCTAGGTTGTCGGGGATGGGGGGCCAGAGGGATTGGGGAAGTAGGGGGAGGTTGTCTTGCAGTGACTACTGCCATAAGATATAGGGTTAGGTCTCTGACACTGGGCTGCCTGGCTACAATAGCAAGGGGGGCTGTAGTAGAGGCAAAGACAGTGACTGAAATACCAGAGGAGATATCTTCTATACAAGTGGTTAGAGTGGGAAGTCAGTGAAAAACCTCTTTGTTTCCAGAGATGGCTGTGTAAATGAGTGTGATGATATTGGCCTCGCCATTGGGAGAGGTTGTAGACGAGGGAGTGGTCTATTATGGGGAAGGACGCATGGGAGTGGCGAAGCTAGGGGATTGTGGTATCCAGGAGGTTATGGGTGGCAATCAGGTTGTCAAGGAGGGGCCAGGTGTGCTGGCGCTTGAGAAATGGGCTGAGTAGGGGTCAGTAGAGTCCTTGGTGTGCAAGGCTGACTTGGAGGAGTCAACACTGGCAGTGGCCACCACAGTTAGGCTGGGAATTGAGTTGTATCACTAATGAGGGAAGTATAAGTGAAGCGGCGGATTTGATATGTTGTGGGTATTGCCAAACAAAAATCCAACTTTTGATTGTCTAGAAAGAGTCCAAATATAAACTGGGAGGATAATAGATAGCCCGGAGCATGTACCTTAACTATGCCGTTTTGTTTTTTACTGATTATCTCCTATATTCTCTGTTATAATACAGGAACCTGTATGGAGCTCGAGCAATGGGATAAATGAAAAGTTTATTGCAAGCTGGCAAAAACAAATGTAATAACTATCTGAGTTGTCCCAAGTGATAATCATTCTGTTACCGTGCCCAAAAACTTTAACTAATGCCCAAAGTATACAATGAAATTAAATAAAAGTGAAATCATCACTACTAGGAACGATATAAGCAGGAAAGAAAACCAAGGCTCAGTCTGAGTCATAGTGAAGGAGGAGTAGGCAATAGTAGTTATTACTGCTGTCATTATGCACAAGAGGTTTGTGTGCGTAACATAGATGTAGGAGACAAGACCTAGGATCTTAACCAGGTTGGACCAAAGCTGGCAGCCCTGGCTCATTGAGGACAGTTTCAACAGGTTGGTAGCATTCTTGGCACTGGGACGGAAAGTTGAAAATTGCTGCTCCAGGCTCTCATCCCCCGAGTTAAAGGAAAGGCTGGTGCAAGAGCGGTCTGCATCACACCAGGAGGGTTGAGTTGCTTGATAGCTCATTCCGGAACAGATCGGATGTCTTATTCCACTTATCAAACAGCCGATACCTAATAAGAAATGTAGGTGGAGGTAATCCATATAGTGGTAGTAAGGAGGGAGCAGGGAAAGGAGCACCCAGTCAGTGAGGAGGTCCTTACTGCGGTATTCCTATATCTATTTGAATGAGATAGAGCCCGGGCTTGGAGGAGGTAGGCCAGAAACCATTTCTAGTAGGTTGTGATAATTTATATTCTGGAGTTTGAAGCCATCCCCTATAACCTTGACCAAGAGGTAGCATATCGGCTTGCTTCCTTGGTGGGAGCAGATGGCTGCTATATGCCTTTCTTGGTTATAGTGGATAGGGATGTAGTTGGCCTGGTGGTAGCGAAGGAGGGGGCCTGTGGACTCCTCTTACCTAAAGTGGAAAAATAATAGACATGAGGTAGCAGGCGCACAGTAGTCAGATTGATCTCTGGAGGAGAGCAGTCCAGCAGTTGTCAAACCATCCTACCCCTATAGGTGAGGAGCGAGTTCAACGGGCGAAGCTATGCCTCATAGGCAAGAATAGACACTAGAGTGGATGTTATACAGTTGTTGACCTACCTTTTGACCTTGCTCCTAAAGACTTCTATTTTCCCATTCATGGAAGCATAGGGGATATTTAGGTTAAATCCATAAGAGGGAATAGGTAAGAGTAGGCACATAGCCAGCCTACTGTTGATGTAGGGGGTTATCCCTATGCCCATGTGAGAGAATTGCCTTGTAAGACAGAAAGCCCCTTAAGCTAGTGATTGTCCTCTTGCGAAAGTGACTGGAGTTTTCCAGTAAGGGGGAGAACCAGGATCCGTGCCATCAAACTATGGGACCAGGATGGAGAAGACTATCATCAAGAGAAACTGGATCTAGTGAGTTGGGAGAGTGATTGGGTGGGGTTCACCAGTGGTTAAGTTCACTTTTAGCGATGGAGAAGGAGACTACCATGGGGGAGGCTTTCCTGTAAAGTCGTGCATAGTAGTGTTGAAGAAGTTGTCAGTTCCTCCCGTATGACCTGGATACAATGGTAACAGTAAAATCATCAACATAGGCAAACCTAGTTCCCTTAGGGATGGATAAATATAAGGAAGGTACATATATAGGAAATAACAATAGGGAATTAGGGAAGCCATTGGGGACGCCCACCTGGACTGGAAACAAAATAATTGGAGATGCCTGGAAAACCAGACTGCGTTTGTAGTCAGCCAAAAATGAATGAATCCAAGAAACCATATAAGGAGATCCACACTTGGTGCAGGTTAGGGAAGATGAACAACTAGAGCAAATATTATTAATGCCCCCTTTCAGGTAAATAAAAAGGGTAGAGGTCTTGAGGCCTGAAAACTGAATTATATTTACTTCGTGTATAAGGGCAGCGCATAGATCAAAAGTAGTTACACCAGGGAGTACGCTGCCTTAGTTTGTCTAAATAAGGCTCACAGTGCGGTCCAATACTGATAGGCAGGTTACTATTATCATTTCCAGAATCTCAGAGAGGGTTTATAGTAGAACAAGGACCCAAAAGGAGGTGCAGGAGTTGTCATCAACTTTGCCTGGTTTGGAGAGGGCAATGCCGTTGGCATGTTTGAGTGATGGGGGTGGGAAACTACAGGTCAAGGGGTAACCCAGGAGGGCAATAAGGAAGATGGGGTTGATGTTGTTGATCCTTTTCCATATACCATAGGGGATCAGGTCTAGCCCAGTAGCTGAACTGTTTGTATACTTATCGAGGGCTACGGAGACTTCCGGTTTTTGGACTAGTAGGAAGTCTCCAAATGGTTGGAGGATGGATAGCGTGGGGTCAAGGCTGTTATGAGGGAAAAACTGATACACATGGGAGTTATTGACTTCGACAGGTTTCCACAAGCCGGGAAAGGATTGGAAAAGGTTCGTGGAGCATTTCCTTGGGGTTCAAAGGGTAGCCAATACAGACTTTGAGTTCAAGAAGACAACAAAATAGTTCCTCTATCATGGCTTAGCCTTATTGTGTCCTTGAAATATGCAAGGTTGCAGGTACAGGCATTGTCGGAGAGAGTAGTAGAGGGGGCATGCATGATATAATTACTTTTAGGTTACAAGCTGGACAGATTGGCGTAACCCAGCTTTCCACCAGGGCTTTGACCTAAAAAAAGGGCACTTGTTTGTCTTGGGTAGGGCTAAGAGGCAGGTGAGTGTAACTAGGTTGCGAACGGACTATGCCCATAGTGAGCCAAATATCGGGAGCGTGGGGGTTGCTGCGACTGATCGATCTTCATTCAAGGGAGTGAGAGGGTGGACCAAGTGGCTTCGGACCATTTAGGATGAGTTCTCGCCGGCACAGGAAAGGTGTTGTGAGGGCAATGGTGATTGGGAGATGGTTGGAGTCTATCACTAGAAGGGTGACACCCTATAGATTAACCAGGGGGTTTATGGCGCGTTTCACCTAGGGAAGATCGAAGACTGTCTGTATCATTGGGCTAGCGAATGGGCACAGACCAAATACACCTAGCGTGATTACATGTGAATATCGTGGCTCTGGGTCCATGTCAAAATAGAGGAAAAAATATTCAAATACAGAGTCTGTAAGGACATCTAGACAGTTTGGAAGTGGATAATAAAGGGTGAGGTCCTTTACCAGTAGGGTAGGGAAGGCATAATCACTGAAGAAGGAGCTTGGAGTGATTGTACAGATGTTCAACAACAGTCAGGTGGTGTAGTATACATTGCAAACAGGAAAGACCTTATGTGCCAGATAAGGCTGGCCGGCTGGGAGTGACTGTCAAATGCCTTCAAATCTAGTCAGTGGAAAAATACTGCATGCAACCCAAAAACTAACATGAAATCAAGTAGAGCATAAATGGCAACTCTAGGTTTGACACCATTAGTTCAAGGTAGAGAAAACAATTTAGAAGAAGAAAATATTGAAAGGCGCCTTTTGAAGACTAGAGGACCTTCCAGCGCGACTAACTATAGGGGGTTGGGCATAGCCTTGAGGCTATTGAATAAGGAATGAAATACATTCCTGCTACGAAGTCAGATATGCTGCATGAGTCTGAAAATAGTGCATGCTACCTGCCTCATGCAATTGGGGTCCAGTGAGGGAATCATTACGTAGAAGGCCCATTTGGCGGGAAGGGATTGGAGAAATAAGGAGCCACGTAGAGACTGGTACAACAGAATTGGATCGAGGTTCACATGCGGTGCCAGTCTGTATGACTAGCTGGCGGGGGGTGCAGAGATCAATGGTGGCAGTTGCGGGGTGTAGGAGTCCTGGGGGGGTCAGGTAGAAGTAGTCCATCTTGATGCATGTTGTCATTAGGTATATGGGCATCCTCGGAGCCCAAGAGCTGTTATCCTCAATCGCGGAAAGGCGGCGTGATGAGTAGAAACGATCTGTAGCAGAATGGGGTCTTGCCCAACTAGTGCGAATGTGTGAGGAGTCTGGACACCAACCAGCAACTTACTTGCTGTTTCCACCTTGAGGGCATTTGGGATTGGGGCAGCAATGAGTTGCTTGCCTAGGTGTCAGAGCATAATTGGGGCAAATGAGTTTGGTGACTTTATACATAAACTAGGCGTGGCCGTAGAGCTATCACTTCCATCATTGCATTAATTTACCAGAAGAGTGGGCATATTCAAACCTAATCACTCTGTTAAGAAGAGGCTAACAGAGAAGTCAAGCCTCTTAACATCATTTGGGGTAATGATAATTAATACCGATGTTGAGGTCTTTGTATCACAGATGTGAGAGTTGGTTTAGATGAGTTATGTGAAGTGGATGGTGGCGTCAGTTACTTTGTAGACTGACTGAGAGATGGTAGGAAAGAGTCAGGATTCTCCTCTACGAGGTAGGCTCTAGGTAGGCTATGGATGACCAATTGGACCATATTTGGGGCAGGGTAGAATGGGTGATAAGGGTTGAACACTACAGGGAATGCTTGGTTAAGGCAGTTAATCATAGCTTTATAATAGAGTGAGTAGGTAGTGGAGAGAGTGTATTAGTAATTGTCTAGAAGGGAGAGTAAGCATTGATAATTGACACTAGTGGAAAACGAAAGAAGGAAGTCGCAGTTGGCTTGCCGGAGGACAGCATTCCATAGGTCAGGGGCGGTAGACACCATTCAGTCTGCCTCAGGATGTGGTGCGGCTAAGCTGTGAGGTAAGAAGACTCTGCTCTGGGTGTAAGCCAAAGGTACAGGTTGTTTTGATTGAAGGCTGCAGTTATTGGACACTGTGACTTGTAGCTGTCTGGCCGGTTATCTTCCCTTAACATTTGGCTTTTGGTTCACAGAACAAGCAGTTTGGAACTGCAGTATAGCACTTAGTGACAGGGTGGGATTGGGTGTGGTCGGGTAGTGTATTAAGTGAACTAGGAGCCATAGTGAAACTTGATTAGGCGGTGGTTCTTGCCAACCCTATACTCTAGGACTTCCCAGTAGCATGAGTGATGAATAGCGTGTGCTACTGGATTGCTTCACTACTGTGTCTGAACAGTGTTATAACAAGAAAGGTCAAGGTCAGGGCCTTGATCTGCTTCATGTGCAGATTGGAGTTTACCATTGGTGAAAGTCATAGGTTGGGCATGACAGGGGCATCGTGGGACCAGAGGAGGAGGAGTGGGTAGTCTTGCAGTTACGCCTTCTATGTCACATAGGGGGAGGTCTCTGAGTGTGGCCTCCAAAGCTGCAATAGCGTGGGGCCTGTTGTAGAGGGTGGGGCAGGGGGAGAGATAGAAGAGGAGATTTCATTGAAGTGACTGGTTAGAGAGACAAGTCCTCTAACAATCTCCTTGATTCTTCAGAAGGCATTGCACTGGAGTGGGATGATAGTAGCCACCCTATAGCAAAAGTTGTGGAGGAGTGACTGTTAAAAGCAGGGAATGAGTCAGTAGTGAGGCTAAGCCAGGTGAATATGGTGTCCAGTAGGTTCTGCGTAACTATAAGGTGGACAGAGAGGGGCCCTGGTGTACTGGTGCAAGAGGACTGGGTTGGGTAGTGGCTCCGGAGTGCTGAGTGTGCGAGGCTGACCTACCGGATGTATTTGAGTTTGATGTTTACAGAGATGGAGATATTTGTTTTTCCAACTACTCACAAAGGGTTTTTTGCTTTATATATACATATATATGTAGGATACCCAATGGGATTAGAGGGAGTGATGGAGTAACCCCAACTTGGGATATAATCTTAGAGCATACAGAAGGGAGTAGAGCCGTCACCATGTGGGTGACTTGGTTATAAGGTTCAGGTGCGGGACTGACACAAACTGAACTTAGTCTAAGTTGTATTCGTTTCCTCCTATAGATCATAGAATAATTAATACATATAGTGTTTGCAATCACGTACTTTGGCCCAGTCTTGACACAAGTTTGACTCATGGCAACTCTATCACGGTTAGACCTACCTAGGCAGATTACCACTTCGCTATATACGAGGAATATCTGATTACCAGACAATTGGTCCAACAGGGTATTGAGCCATAGATTCCATCATTAGAGGGTTGCCCTACGTATAACTTCAGGATCAAACGTAGTGACTGAAGAAACCAGGATGCCTCTGGATTAGCATTAAATGCGGGGTAATTCGACCTTGGCTGGTTATGTCATTTAAATATCTTTGGGGTTCAGGGCACAAGGAGGGGAATACTAGATGTAGTTATAATACATTGGATGTAGGAGTCAGTGCTCGAATGGCATCAGGATATGGGTGCTAAGATACTTGAAAAGCTGCATACAGCATATGATTGACATTCTGGGCTGATTCTGGGTGACGTTCTGACTGTCAGCACCCTTTCATGCATGGGACGCTCCAATTGTAACATATTATTTTTCCTTATTTACCTTACCTCACTACCAACCCAGTTACCTTTCAGTCTCTAGGTACGTTTTGTTGTCCTATAACTTGGCAGGTATATTGTACTATACCCCCAATTGTTGATCCAGAACCATTGTGTTACACATATAGGTTATGGTACTAGACTTTCAAGTCTAAAGAGGTGATGGTATATAGTGCCGGAGGTGACTATATAGGCTACAAACCATACTGGCAATAAGTAGGATCGTATCCAGAACTACCCAGCCTCCATGAAAGATGATAGAGTAATTTATCCATGAGGATCTATTACATATTCTATATTCTTGATAATCCTAATGCTTCTGCACAAGTGTGTATATATAGTAGAGAGACGGCCATACAGGATGATCACCTGGTATTCCGTGGGATATTCCCAAATGGGTGTTGTATACTTGAACTTCGTTCATTTGGCAAAGAGATCAAAGGCTATCTACTAGGGGAGTGCTTGACACCATCAGAGAAATAGGCAGACCAGGGATTATGTGCTGTGATAGGGTCATATATCTTAAGGGTCAAAATGTGTTCACACTTTTAAAGAGTATGGCCATAGTCTCTCAGGATACTTCTTCATAGGGCCAACACACCTACCTAGAAAAAGTATATAAATAGTTAGCAATCCTACGTAGTTAAGGGATAACCAAGCAACAGATAAGAAACCTTAAGAATATATTAAGTTATTAAGATATTCATCCTTCCAGAACATTATTCTTTAATCGTAGCTTTTTCTGAGCTTTCTTTACTGTTCTCTGATATACTAGATACGAGAATGGCATAGACAATTAAACAGTACTGAATTAGCTACCCCGTAACACGATATTGTTACTCTCACATAACTAACCCCACTCAACATTCTCTAATGCATAGGAAATACTACAACGCTTAAAGTTTTCATCAGTGTCAACATTGCTGACCTTGACGACCTCTCAACTTTTACAAGTTATTTCCTCTTGGTTAGGGAGAATACGTACAGGACCTCTGTGCAGTCACTCTTCTACAACTTGCATGCATAAGGCGAAAATATACAGAACATATCTGTCAGCAAAATAGGCGACATATAACTACTTTTACAAAACGAAAACAATAATTCAGCCTACCCTCCTTAGTAGAGATACTTACTGTTGAGCTTACAGAATTACCGCTGTTTTAAATAGTTGAACTATCCTGGATCATTAAACCATTGTTTAGAAATACATCTTGGAGTCCACCCAAGCGACCATGGCTATGGCACGAGATGACACACCTATTTCTAATTTTTTGGGTCCTGACCGAATGATTGGAGAGTATGATACAGAACTGACCCATTCGGCATCTCTAATTCCGTCCTGAAGCAGGACCACCTCTCCAATTACGTCTTTGGGTAGTCTACCATCAAGAGTGCTGAAATGTTCCTATATTCACTAGAAGCCAGTCAATATGCAAGATAACTTCCTGCAAACTTTGATCTATGTATTACACCACCTGGACTAATCCTTGAATAGAAGTCCAGTTAAGCCTCATATTGCGATCTCAGCACTATCAGAGCCAGCCAGCCAGGGTTTTACAAAGCTAGAATTAGTGCACAGCGGTATGGCCAGAGGTGAAGTTATCAATAATGCCGAAAAATACAGGAAGGTTGCTGTGCATTAGAAGAATTAAGTAGAGACCCTGAACTGGAGCAGCAAAGGTTACGTGCCCAGGTTCAAAAAGAGTTCTGCTGCCTACAGGCCCATGTGGAGCAGCAGGCCCATGTCGCAGAAATAAGCGACCAAATCTTGGCAAAGGCACTAATAGAAATTAATATCAAGTTGAATGATTAGGAACTGAAATAGACCAGAAGGATGAAAGAGTAACCAGAAATTGCTACTCAAAATCAAAGAGAACAGAGCGCAGGTATGCAGGCCTTCATAAATGCTCTTGTACTTCATTTAACGGATAAGAGCCCTAGACTAACATAGTACAGACCTAGTAATGGTGACCTCTTGACCATCCAACCGAAGACAATCAATTGTACCTATAGAAGGTACTATTCCTAGAATGCAATATGTGTCAACTCCAAGGAAGGATAAAGGAAAAGGAGTTGACTATGGAATAAATAACCTCCTACCGCCACCACCACCTCCAGGTATCCTTGATGATGCCAGTAGCTTGGACATGGATGAAAGATCCAACTTTGATGGAGAGGATGGTCACGGCACAAAAGGCGGCAGGCCGGCATAAGCTGCCCATTTACCATCTATTCCCAGAAACGATATACCTGAGGACAGGTCAAGTATAACTTTTTTACAACCTATTGGTGGACTCTCGCGACCAGATAAGCTAATAGCGTAACCACCTTACTTCTTTGAATGAAATGAAAGCCAAGAAGTTCAAAATCGATTGACAGTCAGTGAAGACTATTGCGATCGGAATCCTACACAGTCGGAAAATTATGCTTAACAGACAGTTTTTACCTTAGGGAAAACAAAAGGGAACAAAGTGGTAACATTCTCAGAGATATACCAGAAGGTGGTGGGTGGATTAGGCAGATATACTTGGGACTTGGACTATTCCATATAGGAATGCTTTTGACAAGATATTACAAAGCGATAAATTCGCATAGAAGAAGAACGACATGCCCTAGAAGAAATGACCAAGGTTGCTTTTAAGGGAAAAATACACCCTTATCATCTCTCCTTTAAAACCTCTACATGAAAGCCGGTCTTAATTGTATTTGTTTGAGGATACAACTGGAAAGCAAATAAACTGTGGAAATTCTGGGATGGTTAACACCTTTGAAATTCTTGTCTGATGACGAATGGATAGAAACCATATGGGAAGTGGGTAGACAAGAGAAGGAATTCCTTGAAAGGCTGAAACTACAAAAAGATGAATACTGGAAAAATAGATCTCCAATGAAAAGATAATATGATTTTACCAATAAATGTGTCAATGCTACACAAGGCTCTGGCGGATACACCGAACAAAAATGGAAAAGGATAAAGGCAAACCTAAGAGTAAAGAAATTGCTTAAATAGAAGAATGATAAGCACACAGACCGTAAGAACGCCCAGGACGGAATACAATAAGAGTTTGTTGATAAACGAATTGGAAGGAAAGGGTTGCACTAGTTGTGGCCTTAGCAACCATACATGGAGAAAATGCTGCAAGGACATTGTAGATGCAAATACCTTTGCTAAACCAACAATCAAGGCCAGACCAAAATTCTTAGGCAAACTATAAACTGCAACAGTGCAACCAAATATTAATCACATCGAGAGTGATATAGCACCTCAGTTATGGCAATTAGCAGTCACGAATATGTCCTAATGGCACCAATTGCAACAGCTCTTGGGTACTCTGGGTACAAGGAACCTAGTAACCAGAATCGAAAAAGGGATCCCCTTAGGCTGAGGAGAAGAATCATTACAACATTGTGGAAAAATTTGGCAAAACACTAGGTTGGTCCACCATCCTACCAGCATTTGCAATACCAATATTTTGAGCCGCCTAAGTTCTAAAAGTGGTAAGATACAATGAAAACAAATTTTCATCAACACTGTAATTGTTTCCTTTTTTGAAGTTTTCTTTGGTTTAAAGAATGGTTTTAGGGCAGCATAGCCGCTCCAGCACTCAACTAACTGTACAACCTGGTACGCAATTAATCAAACCTCAGAGAGGCTAGAAACTATGACCTTGGTGAAGAGCCCGCCTGATAAAGGTATGACTCCACCAACTAAGTGTCAAATAGACAACCCATGAGAAAGTATTTTGCAACCTCATTTATAGCACAAAGGGCCAAACAATACCTACCCTTTTGTGATAGGCTTGTCCAACTTTGAAAACAGTAACCATTTTCGGAAATTGGCACTCTTAGTGGAAATTAAATTTTATATCCAATCAACTTACTACTTGAGCCAATTTTCTTACTACAAAGTAAGAGAAGTATATTTTTCCTTATTGCATTTTATGGCAATTTCTTGGTTTCTCCCTTATTGACGGGGATTTTAAATTCTGTGAGCCCCTCAGTAAGGGGGTAAGACCGCTGGTATTGGGCCGCCCTGGATCTTAAAAATTGACTATTTGATTAGTTCGTCTGATGTGACCCCTATCGCCGAAACAACACTGGCCTTGGCACAAACACACAAGCAAAACAACTATAATGTGTTCTAAGTGAAGACGAACTGATATAATAACGTTGCAGAAGCGACAAGGCACACCTGTAAGTAATGTAAAGGCTACCAATGCGCAGACGGAACTGCACATAATTATGTGGACAGGAAACCATATTGAATGTGACTCCTATTAGAGTCCGGATCTAATATTATTGTCATACACGTAAATTTGATCCAAGAATTGTATATTCCTTACTAATCTCGCAAAGATCACATACCCATTTTGGGTTTTACAGAAGACGAAATCTCTACTGGAAGGGATTATACACTTCTCGTTTACTTCGAAATAGGGAAAAATAAGTACTTATCGTGAATTCTTTGCGAGATCGTACGTAATGGAAACTACAGAATAATAAAACCATTCGGATCGTTGAATAATGAGTTTCCTATTAAGGTAAATCATGACCCGGATACCAGGCTCTCTGAGGATCCATGATGTCCACTTCATCTCCTGCTAGAGGATGAAGGTAGCTCAATCACAATGGATGAGGGGGTTCTAGAAGTCCCTGAGGTGGTGGTTATTAGAATGGTTTTGAATGTAGATGATGCGGAAGATATGATAGTCGATACCCTACCGGCCATGTACCACAATTACAAAGACCTATAACGCACCTCAACAGCAGCAAAACTATAACTAAACAAACTTTCAATTATGCTATTGACCTCAAACCAATACACAATTTCCCTGGGGACCTATATATCTTCTATCGGAAAGGCAGTTAAAAGTATTATGACAAGGTCAGGACGATATGTTAAAACAAGGGAAAATTTCCCATAGTAAATCAACGGCAATAGCAGCCATTCTGTTAGTGCACAATACAGGTAGACCCTTAAGGTTGGTAGTTGACCTCCCAGGGCTGGACAAAGTCACTATCCATAACAATTATCCACTACCTCTCATGACAGAAGTAGGTGACCTTGTTGAAGGAGCAACTATTTTCACCACGCTGGATATGAAGGGCGGTTACTACCTGATCCGTATAACAAGTGGACACAAGTCGAAAAAAGCTTTTCATACACGATACGGCCTATATGTATATAACGTCATGCCATTCATTGTGGTAAATGCACCAGACACCTGCCAGTCAATAATAACCTTGATCCTGAATGACTCCCTTGAGGAAGGATTAGTGGTTAACATTGATGATATACTTATTTACTTTAAATCTGACAAGTAGCATATCCCTTTGGTTAGGAAAGTGTTTGAAAGACAGCTAGAATACACTATAGCTCTCTTGCTTACGAAAAGCACCTTCCATGTCATATCAGTCAAGGTCTTGGCCTATATTGTGGCACTTGATTGAGTCAGTATGCGCGACCATAAACTGGAGGGCTTGTTACCACCTACCACGTTTAACAAAATTCTAATATTCATAGGCTTCGCCAACTTGTAACTAAGATTCATGAATAATTTCTCTCTTCTCTAGGCGGCATTTATGGATTTACTTGCAGGAAACCCTAAGGACATCTCTGAGCGAGAAAATCAAAAATTAGTCTTAGAGGAGTGAAACGCTGGTTTACCACACCAGCTTTATTGTATCATATCTATCTGGATAGTTAGACAGTGGTGAAAACTACTGCTATCGATTACACACTAGGATGTGTACTTTCACAATACTAGAACAAAAATCTACAGCTAGTTGCTTGCCCCTCCAGAAAATTGAACCCCGCCGAACGTAATAATGACATTCATGACAAGGAATTGTTGGCAATATTAGTTGTGTTGCAAGAATTGCGACTCTATCTTGCTGGACCTGAAGAACCTTTTACAATTTATACCAATCATCAAAACCTACAATATTTCCTCAAAACCAAGGCTTGGTCGGCAAGACAAATCCAATAGGCTATGAAGATGACAGACTTTAACTATAAAATCGTCTACCAACCCTAAACTAGAGGAGGCAAACCAGATGCGTTAAGCAGGAGGCCAGAGTACTGCCCTATGGATTGAGCTCAGAATGCCAAGCAGGATATAGTTCAGTCTCACCACTTTGAGAACCTCCAGGATGACTGTGATTTAATTCTCACAGTTATATGGGGTAAAGAAAACTCGAAACAGCTCGGAATAAGGTTTACCTTCTGTGGAACAAACTAATCTGATAAGGGTTAAAAAACTTCTACCAGAAGCAAACATCCCAACTTGAGGTTCCTAGCTAGCCATGGGGCATTACTTATACAGTACTGGTGAAAACACTATCCCTGGGAAAGGGCAAGTAGTCATAGGAAGTGGATTGGCTATTGGAATACATATTAGAATATATGTGTGCATTGCACCACTTAGTGGATTTGCAGTCAAGCATGGTATTTCCGTTCTAGCTGGAGTAGTGAATGCTAACTATAGAGGAGATGTTAAGACCTTTCTAGGCAACACTACTTACAATGCTTTTCATGTACATGGAGGAAATTGCATAGCACAGATGATTGTGAAAAGGATTGCTGTGGGGGAACTTCATTAGGTCAATAAGTTAGATGATACCAAACAAGCAAGCCAAGGTTTTAGCAGCTCAGGGATAAGGTTGGAAGAAACCCAACTACAATTATGCTTCCTAAATTCTGACTTATAGTACGAATATCTGGACTCTACCAATATTACCTTACACCCAATTTGTATTAATGGACAAACACTAATGTCCAATGCAATAATCGCAAAGTGTGAACTCAAGAAATTTGATATAAAATTCATAGAACAGGTAATTGATATGGCAAAGAAGGATGCAGATTGGCTAGGCAGAAAAAAACAGCTAGAACGTCTACTGGATGATGGTAAATAAATGCCAAAAGAATGGACCCTAACGGATGGAATGCTCTTCTAAAAGGAATGCCTATATGTTCCTCAAAATGAAACCCTGCAAACAGATATTGCCAAAAGCTGTCATGACTCTAAGATTGCTGGACATTTGAGCTAAGTAAAGACCACAGAAATTACCACTAGAGAATTTTGCTCGTAAGGAAATATGAACTAGATAAACGACTATGTCCGATACTGTACCGCTTGGCAAATGGCAAAGGCACCAAGACATCCATACTTTGGGCTGTTACAACCACTACAGCTCCCACTTGCTGCTTAGGCATCTACCTTAGTAGATTTTATCACACAAATTCCCATTTCTGCAGTAATCAACCAGATCATGGTTGTTGTCTACTGGTTCACCAAGATAGCACACTTAAACAGCTTAGAAGAAAACAGGACTACAAAGGATGTTGCTTAGGCATTGATCAAAGAAGTTTGGAAACTTCATGGGTTACCCACAGAAATCATCTCAAATAAGAACTGTAATACCAGAATCTGACGCTAAGAGGTGAAAAAAAGGTATGGCTTGCCAAGAAATATTGCGTAATATCAGTGTCAAATCAAAAACTATTCAAAAAAAATATTAAGTTCGTCGTGCTTCTCGTTCAACTCTCCCTCTCCAACAAAGAAACTTTGTCCTTCCTACATATTTGCTACCTCCAGCTCTTCCGCTTTGGTTTTAGCAGGGAGTTCCATGTCTCCACTCTCTCTCCCTTCTGCTTTACCTATGACTCTCTCCTCTACCTCTTCTTCCACTCTGGTATCTACCTCTTCTACTACTCTCGCACACACACCTGTGTGACTCTATTGTCCATCTCCTGTTCTACAACCTCACTTACTCCCTAGCCTCCTTATCCGCAGTCTTGCAAGTCCTCTATTACGAAAACTTGATCTATCCCCTTTACCTAAATCTCCATATTACAGCTTCCATTAGGTGGTAGTGCTAATCATAATATGCGTAAACACCTCCAAATAACCTCCTGCCTGATGGTGGAAAAGCTCTCCCATGCCTCACCAACAGCCCATGGTGTAAGTACCCGTCATCTTCCCATCTTACTTCCCCTTAATCTACCACCATC
This sequence comes from Tuber calosporum, assembly GCA_003316355.1. NCBI lineage: Eukaryota > Fungi > Ascomycota > Pezizomycetes > Pezizales > Tuberaceae > Tuber > Tuber calosporum. Next base: position 13,742 of record QFET01000946.1, on the reverse strand, counting down.
TGAAAGCACCTGGCCTCCTCAGCCTCTACCACATCAAGCCTCTCCTCTAAAACATCCTACAATATGGTTAGTATGTCCGCTGACAACTGTAAGAATTAAAATAATTGCAGCATGTATTAGGTAGTACATATTGGCAATTCTTGCATTAGGGAAAAGGTGAAAAAACAAAAAAAAGAAATGACACAAAAGTCTACTGTGGGCAGCAGAGGTATGTGATTACATATCTTTAAAATATCGTTGAAAGGTCTGAGAATTGAGACATCTGATAGTTGAACGTGGGAGGTGCAGCCTACAGAGATAATGCTATTGGTGATATCATTAGCACGATATGTGTTATGGACCTGCGCTATATTATGCACTTCAAACAAATTCAAGGAACGAAAACAGGCTGATTTTCCAAAACAGGTATGAACTGTTTATCCAACCATGCGCACTGGGTGGATGAATTCGCATATGCTTGAGGATTAAATTTTAAAATAACATGAGGATCATAACTTTGTTTTTCCGTAAGCATTGTAACCCCCATGCCTAGGCCAGAAAAGAAATTACTCCGTTTAACTTGTGGGAGTCTATCAACAATAACGATTAACTGGATTATTGCCTGTCGCTTATCCCAACCCGACTGTGACCTCTGAATCCAAATTGTTTTATTCCCTTTTTGGTTGTAAGTTCTCCCCTACCAATACTCAAATAGTAGGGAAGTCTGATCCATATTTGCAATATTGCATAGCCTATATCTCCCAACAGTGGCCTGTTGATCCCGCAACTCTAAAGTGCTTTCTGGCCCTTCAGCAAGGTTGTGAGTTCCTTCTATTTTACCTAATCCAGGCAAGAATGGCCTTAGCAAAGTCACTTAGAAGCTTACTATTATTATTAGTAACCAAGCGAAGAGAACTATGGTGCCAGCCGAAGAAGCTCTGGAACCACCCATTAGAGAATGGAAATGTCGTATATTGTGCGTCTAGAAAGTGCATGAGGTAAAGCTATTTACTTATCCGACGTAACCAGCCTGTTCATACAACAGTCACTGATGCACAACGATAATGAAAGCGGTTATACAAATCTCAGTTAATTTCTCATACAGTCTCATTCTTCCTCCTCCAGCTGCCCTGCACTGCTCTGAGGTTTGATCCTTATACTTCCCTTCTGCATCCTCTCAGTTTCATCTTCCAAGATTTAGCTCTGTCATAATGATTTGCAATGGTATATCGGTATGGGTAGTGGTACAGAGGATTGTTGGTCCAATCGGTATACTTGGTATTACCCATAAGGATAGAACTCGGAGTTTGTAACTGACTGCATAGGCTTGTGATAGATTATCACTACCTCGCAGTAGTTGGTGGAGCTGATCTGCTAGCTGTCTTCTCCTAGGGCCGGCCCTCTTTTGAATACCAGCATAAAATCAGCTCAATGGCAGAGGAGTCAGGACTAGATGGACCTTGTTTCCACCACTCTGGTTTTGCCCTCAACCCAGGTGGCATTCTACAGAAACTCTGATATTTGAGTAAACACACGGGCTAGAGGTCTGCCGGGAAAACCGATTGCCAGTCAGATTAGAGTGAACTGAATTGCACATAATCATATCAGACAAGAGTTGATGGAATAGGATACAATTGAATTGAAAAAGGCAGGATCGGATGAGACTGGAGTGAATTCAATTACGGTTTGAAGCTGTTTATGAACATTTTAGTAAAATACAATATCACATATAATCTTTTACATGTAAGCTTAATGTTTGGATGTGCTAATCATGACATTCTACTGGAATAACTTAAAGGCAAGGTTCAGTCGGGAAGGCCAAAGCATTGTCTCATAATCCAAGACATCTACTGTTTTTGACTTAGCTTCAATATTCCATACTTTCCGAACACCTCACTTTAATCAGACATCTTAATGTGAGATTCAATTATTTAAGTTTGATTGGAATTTGTCAACTAAGATCAGGATAATTTGTACCATAAACTACCGTTCGCCGCGTATACATATTACAACTCGGTAACAAGCACATATGGAATAACTCCCTTTTTTGCAAATTATTTTTACCATCTGCAAACAGAATGGATAATGGAGTGAGATGCTCAGAATCCAGCAGCTACTCTTTATGCTCACTGGATGAAATCGATACTTAAAAAGGCAAAGTAATCACTTCAGACGACTCATGAAGGGAGGAAATAGTACTATAACCTCACAGCTCGAAGCCAACCAGACTTCAAAATTAATGACTTTGGTATGCTAAACACGAAGAATATCCACACTAAGCGACCGTCCTAGAGGTTATCGCCAAAACTATATGGCCCTTTTAAAATGCTTGAACAACGAGAAAACCTTGCCAACAAATTGGAAATACCAGAGTGATGGAAAATCCGTAATGTATTCCATGTATCGCTACTCGAGCCATACTGGAAATCAATTCGCCCAGGGCTAGAACAACCAACCCTGGCACCTGAAGAAGTTGAAGGTCACCTTGAATAGGAGGTGGAGAAAATTATTAAGAGTAAAATAATCTCTTATGAGCCAGGATTCAGAGGACGTTCACAAACAATTCAAGAACTTTGATAGTTTGTCCAGTGGAAAGAATATTCCAAAGCTGAGAACACCTGGGTACCTCCGGAGCACTTACAGCATGCTCAGGAATTGGTAGAAGATTTTCATATAGAAAATCCGGAAATGACAAAGTTGGGCTAAGTAGTATCTACGGAAAAGTTTTTCCTACTGTGGCCAACTTATCGCAAGGAGGTTTTTTAACTCAACCAGTAGGATTACTAAGGGAAGAATTGCTACGAGACCAAGCTTGGAAAGGGGGAGCTGATCTTGCCCATATGGGATATGGTACTAGACTTTCGAGTCTAATGATGTAATGGTATATAGTGTAGGGAGGTGACTATATTGACTACAACCCACTCTAGCTGGAAGTAGGATCGTATCCAGAACTACTCAGCCATGATGAAAGATGATAGAGTAATTCTTCCATAAGTATCAATTACGTATTCTACATTCTTGATAATCTGAATGCATCTGCAAATGAGTGCACATATGCAAGAAAGATGGCCATCCAGACTGATTACAAGGTATTCCATTTGATGTTCTCAAATGGATGACATTAACTTGGACTTAGTTGATTTAACAAAGAGATCAAAGGCCTAATAGTGTTGGAGTGCTTAACACCTGCAGAGATATTGGCAGATTGGGGGATCATTTGCTTAGGTGGGGTCATACCTCTTCAGGGTCAAACTATGTTCGCACTTTAAAAGACCATGGTCCACGTCTCTCAGGTTACTTCTTTATAGGACCAATACAAGTACTGCGAAAAAGTGTATAAATAGTTAGCAATCCCCCGTTGTTAAGGGACATACTCCTTCTCTTCTACTTACCTGGCGATTGAAATCTCAACACTATAAGAAATCATCACTACTTTCGTTTAAACTCAACTCGACCCTTTAGTTATCTCAAGGGGTGCGAAATGTCTAATTCCTTCCCTCCCCTCTGTGGCCTTTGGGGTCTGCCCCTTTAAGCTCCTTCTCTCCTCTTCTGCTATCTTTGTTGATGGTTCTTCTCCTTTCCCCACTTTTGTATTGCCTCTCTTAGATTTTCTGGTCTACTCGTTTAATATTTGCATGGTCGGGAATTCCCTCTGACCTCCCTGTACGGCTAGGACAAGGCGTTGCATTACGGAAAAATTTTCCCCTGGCCTACAGTTGCTCTAACACTCTGATGGTCAATTCCCCAACTCTCACTTTGATGAGAAATGCCTAGATGGCCACACATATGATTCCGTTAGTCCTGGGTTCTACCCCTCCTCCATCCTCTCCTTACCTCTCCTCCTAACAGTTTATCAGCTGCCACCCTACTGCTCCCTGGCTGGCATCCTATTGCTCCCCCCTTCTGCTGGCACCATACTGCCAAGATTTCCTGATGATCCGGTGATTTACATTGTCTATCACAAACTCCCTCCTACACTATAAGCTTACCGACCTCCATTAGCTTTATTCGTTTCACCTCCTTATGCCTGTTGAGTTAATTGCCACCATACTCTGCCATACCCTTGTGGATTCGCAGGATATGGGTTGTTGTGCCGTTGGCCAAATTGAGAGTTCAGGTTGGTTTCTCGCTTTGGTGTTTATATCCTTTTGAGGTATTGGTACTTGTTCCCTGTTGGACTTTATTTATTTCCTATGTTACTTATCTGGAAAGGTGTAAGGATTACTGTCATTTGGAAGATTTCTTGCATGTTTCCTCTTAGTTTTTTTTTCTACCCAAGTGCCAAACTTTGTTTTGGTAGGAGGGTTTTTTTAGCTGTGTGGGGATGGGGTAGACTGAGGTTGGAGGTTTCTCACTACTATAGCTTGCGGTTCATGTAGTTTCTGTACCTTAAACAGTAATTCAATTAGATAATCAAAAAAAAGAATATCTCGTTGGTAAGGGATCATCAAGCAACAGAGAAGAGACCTTAACAATATTTTAAATTATTATGATATTCATCCTTCGACAACCATTATTCTTTTATCATAGCTTGTTCTGAGTTTTCTTGACAGTTCTCCATTTTTGGTGATACCAGCACAGCCTTGACAATTCAACAGTACCGAATTGGCTACCCCATAACTCATGGACTGTGTGGTTCATCAAGCTATTCCAATTGATATATGTTGATATTACAGCTATACACACTACTTTTTGCTTAAATAAATATCAGTGACGTAGTTTCCTCCTGGTACTATATACTATCATAACCTAATAGCTCCTTGAGTCTAGTGCCTTTTCATATATGTGTAACTGAAGTCTTGATTGGTGTAACTGGCTTTATAATTCTACTTTAAACACACCAATGGCACTCTACTCTTTATAGTACCTATTTTCTTGAGAACTTAAACCGAATGAAGCTTTTCAGTTTAACAATATTATGTGTTATTATTAATTTCAATTATCTATATTTTTATCTTCTGTGCAATTTACTTTAAGTCTCTGCTACTGTCGCAACCTAAGAATCTATCTTGTTTTAGGGTGCTCCCCTTACACTAATCCTTGACAGTTCGAATAAATCAATGGACTGGCTACTTTAAATCAAAAAAAAAATGGCTGCAAAGTGCCCGACCAATTGCAACTTGGCTTCATCTTTGCCTAATTGCTTCTTATAGTGTACTATTATCAGTATCGATCGTCCTTGTGTTGTTCAAATTATAAGCTCGTATTATTAGAAATCTAAGTGATAATATATTATCATTTAATATATTCAAGATTTAATTTATCTCCCAAACAATTCTATTTCCAGGCACACATTTTGAATGTTTTCATATAGTATTTGAGATGCCACGCCAATCAGCTTTAAAATGGTTGTATTGACCATTGCTCAAGGGAACGCTTAGCAGGCTTGAATTTTGCCAGTTTGGTTCTCCAATATCGCAATGGAAGACGGACGGTCATTTGTATGGCGGAAGAGAACGGAAGGGTCGTCTCCAAACAGGCCCGAGGCATTTCGTCTTGACTTTTGTCTCGTCGCTTTGAAACGGTGTAGTAGGGAACCAAGCATGGCACTCAAACAATCAAATGCACTCATCCCCCGCTATCCCGGATCTCGACAATCCGGAGACCTCGTTATCTTGTATGAACCTGCGAGAGTTCTAAATCTCCCCCTATCAAAACCCAAGCTGTTGTCCCGGATTTACCCGTTGTACCGGACAGATTCCTTCGGTTTCGGCCGCCTGGGATAGTGGGGGGGGGGTAAGGCAAGAAACGAAATGTGCACCGACCAGAAACGTCTGAATTATTAGCTGAGTTACCCGCGGTTGGTTGGAGAATTTCTTGGGCAACTGTGCAACCCAGATTGTGCGATTTCCATTCTAAAGGCGTTGCCACCAACCGGGAGAGTAAAGGACGCGATGCACTGCGAAAAAAGGAAATTCTAGCCCTTGGAAATGAAGTGTGTCTCCTTGGGTGTGTGCGTGCACATTGAGGGGAAGGAGGAGAATATCCATGCGATTGTGCGCAAAGATGAATTCGACGATGATAGGGCCACCCCTCGCTTTCTTTTGTTTTTCTCGTCTGAACAGGATTCGCTCTTTTGGTCGTAACGATCGAGATTTGTGATTTAGATGAATTGGGTCTTTTTTTTCCGATTTCACCTAGTTTTTCCTGGCTTATAGTTTGGAAGCTCAAGATTCATGGGGAGGTACTCGAGTACTTGCTGAGTTTTTAATATCCGGACACCTTGGCGTTAATCTGTATTGCCCGTTGCTCCAAGTTGTCCGGATACTTTTGAAATCAAATCGGCTCGTGCTGTGCGCTGGCACTCAACCATGCACTTCTCCTCGAACACTCTGTCGTCTATTCGCACTCGCAGCGGTAGGGTAGCGGATACAGTATAACGGCAGCTATCTGGCACATCGCACACACGATACCTGAAAAGATGGAGGGTGAGGAGGGCAATACAAGTACCTGTACTGATGAGATTCGTGGAGGTATGGGTAGCAGCCTTGTCGTTACATCGCATTCATATACCGGCACAGCAATATTACTCGAGCAGAATGGCAATTTTGTAGCAAGTGCTGCCTGCCGGTGCTCGTGTTAGGGTCATCGTAACTACTACTGCACTCGTCAGACCACGGAGCTCTCTCTATATCTCAAGCTTTGCGTTCGGCAGACGACTTTTGTCCACTTCTGCATTGTGCCGTATACTGGCCCGACGATGTTCAGGAGTAGCAGCTCCACTAATATTGGTACTTGCTCCTATGACTTTTATTTCTGAGAATGTTGATGCCCCCGGGGCTTGAGCCCAAGAACACCAGTAATAACCTCTTTTTCGCTCAGGTATGCGCACACTGGAGGTTGGAGTGAGTCGAAAATGTGGACAATGGAGTGAAAACCACCATCCCCTCCCTCCTTCTCCGCTGAGTACGGTAAGTTACCGGGCATCCTTCACTGTGGTCAATTGAAGTAACGTGCCTTTTTGCCCCCTCCCATTATTCGATTTCCTCTCTCTCACCTTAGGAATAAATTATCGGACCCAGTCTCTCACTGGCTGTTGTGCAGCCATGGCAAGGCACACAAGCCAGGTGCGCACCAACGCAGCCAAGCCCACCACCACCGTTGCCCCCCCCCCTGTCTCCACAGTTTCCTGTTCAACGTTCAACGGCGGCCTCCGCCCTGGTAACGTAGGGTACTCGTATTTACTCGTACTTGTACTCTTACTCGTACAGTTCTCTCTCGACAATTACATACATACAGGTGAGGTATTGCAGTGCTCCCATATCGTCGCAGAATCGCTATCTACTCGAGCACTCGAGCACTTGTAAAGTGGTGCAGTGGTTGACTCTCAAGCTGGGGAAAGGTATCCATCCGTGCATGTGCACTTGCTATGCCTGGATGATAGAGATGCAAATGCTGCTGCTGTTGAGCCTCTCTTTGCTCCTCTGGAGCTTCTCGTATGTCGACGCTACTCGTACCTTCCAGTACCTACTCGTACCGTACCATACATACAACTGTGCATCTGCCATTGCACTCGTACTATAGTACTTAGTTGTACGGTATGTAAAGGGAACCCCCCTTGTAAAAATCTGTACCCTCACACACACACACCTTCCATTCTCCTCTCATGCTTTCTTTCTTTCTTTCTTTCTTTCACATCTTCTGGCCGGCGAATAATTCAACATTTTTATCGCAAATGAATAAACCAAAAATGATGGGTCGTACTTACTCTCACTCACTCTTGCTCTTCCCCTTCTTCAGGGTTGCTACCCAGCCCACCGGACCAATCATGGGGGAACACAGCAGCGTTCGCCCCGATTTTGCTATTCGTTCCACCACTTTGAATCAACTTGAACCTCTCTGCGCACCCAAAAGTACGCGTTTGGTGATACAAATTTCCTTCCTCTGCTTTCCGCAATGCAGCCTGATCGGTTCCGAGTTCAAAAAGGCTGCCTCTTCCAGCTGCTTCATCTCTCGTCATAACTCCTCCACTCTCCCGTCTCAATCAATCAACCAACCAAGCTCCAACGAACAACACTTGAGCCCAACTCACCTTTCTACTCATCTTTTCATTTCATACATTATTATTTGATATATTTTTTTACTTTGGTTATTAGAACATTGTCGTGGAGGTTTGTGCTGTGGTCAGTGGATATTGCAAACGGTATGCTGCTCTGTTCGCCCTTCAGTTCTCTTCTCTTGTATTCGGGGCCTTGTTCGGCCCCGTCTGCATAGTGGGGCCGTCACTGGCTCGCCATCCTTCCCATTTACCAACTCCCGCCGAGCAGACCATCTGAACTTTACTGACGATAAGCGAACAGATTACAGGGGATATAGGTAGAGCGTACTATAATTGTCCGAACTCATCGACGACTTTCTTTTTTTCTTGTTTACAATTATTACGGGCCTATTGGAGCCGACGTGTGAGAGTGCAGCTACAAAAGGGAGAAGAAAAAAAGGAAAGAAGGGAAAAGGGGAAAAAGGGAAAAATAAATAAAAGAGTGGTGAAGGGATTAAGAGAAGATCGGGCAAGGAAAGTAGAAGAGAAGAAAGAGAAGGAGGGTACGGTATTGAGAAGGGATATTTAGTTTGCCAAAGCGGTGGCGCTTGCTGTCCACCAAGAGATTTAGCAAAATCCACATAAAGAGTATCGATGGCAGCTCCGCCTTTAGGCCACCCCAGAGAAGCTGGAGTTTCGCCCCACAATTTAAAAAGCTATCTTCTCGGCATCGCCAAGTTCCAGAAGGAAAACCCGAATCTCTCGCCTAATCAGTGTACGAATATCTTTTATGGGGCAGTGACTGCGGGCCACGGTGCAGTCCCAGTTCAGGGTGAATCTGTTGCTAGTGATTTGGGAGCTGTCAACCACAAGCCAGATTCATGTCCCGGAGTGTCTCAATTGTCGGCGCCTCCGTTCGAGAGCCACCGAATGTCTCGTTCTAACTCGGTAAACATTTGTCTCCCTGCAGACCAGAGTCGCTGTACTCTGGGAACCTGTATTTGTATGCTGAGAGAGTGTGTGACCACACAGACATCGTCATATTTGGGAGTTGCTCCGAGCGCGCAGCAGAATTTTGCCCTCATGTCAGGCCGATCTCCCGAGCAGTTTCAGGTCTCGACCTCAGTAACATGTCGCCCTGTCTACCATGACACCACGTTCCCCCAGAAAGTCCCGCCTCTTGAGGATATTCGATCTATGGTCTTCGAGATGGGCAGCAGCGAAAGCCTGGCTCTAGCTGGTTATCTCAGCCAACAAGATAGCTCAGAGCCATTCCCACTACTACGGCATTCGGTCAGTCCCACTCCTGGTGGTTCCTGTGACCATTCGATGGACAAAGACTGCTCTTTTAGCATGGACGACTCGTCAGGCATATACGCACCTCATATGCACCCCCAGTTATCCGGCTCCACCTGCGGGTCCTATGCTGGAGGTGACGAGCGCTCCCATCCAATGACTCGGGATTCTCGAAGCTATTCGAATGCGTCATGCAAGAGCCGTAGTTCCTACTTGTCGTCCCAAGCGGAGTCTGCGTCTCCCACCGACCGCTTCCCTTACACGCAAAATTTCGGGGTTCCCATGAGCCGCGAGACGAGTCACGCTAGTTTGGCACACGGAGCAATGATGCTCAGGCTTTCCTCTTCTGCCGGGAACTCTACATCTGGGAGGGGTGGTGGTGGGGATTACGACTCTTTTTGCAGCCAAGGGGACATGGACGCGATGCTTGATGGTGTTGGGCTCTTCGCAAACGGGACCGAGCTCTCACCGTCATTGGAAAAAGCCGCAGGCCAACACATGCTGAAGAGGCCTTCGACCACCCGCCTTGAAGATCTTGATCACTCCTCGGCCATCACAGTTGAACACGAGATGCAAAGGGATCCTTCGACTAGATCGGAGAGCGTAAAGTCACGGAAGCCCAAGCGGGTGAAACAGGGTGCAGAGCCCACGGCTGCTGCTCCGGGTGAGGGCGCTTCTACCACTATTGCTCCAGGACGTGGGATGTTGGAAAAAGGAAAGCAAGAACGTCAAACCCAATGCACCGAGGGCTCGGGGCCCCCCTCTAATTGCCAGAATCCAATCACTACCGATCAAAAAACTCAACGCGAATCTAAGGAAAAGATAGAAACAACAGCGGACCTCCCTACTGGTGGTCGGGTGTTGGCAGCGTCCAAACCGGGAAAGCCTGGTCCCAAATACGCCACAGTATCGGCCACAAAGCCTAGCTACGTTCGCCTCCCGCATCCAAGGGTGCACTGCAGGTTATGCAATGAAAGTCCTGATGGGTTTCGAGGCGATCACGAGCTCCGCCGCCACATGGAGCGTGAACACGCCCGTACTCGCAAGATGTTCGTTATCAAGGACATATCCGAGGATAGCCAATTTTTGTCCAAATGTAAGGCGTGTCAATCCGGCAAGCGGTATGGAGTCGACTACAATGCTGCAGCGCATTTAAGGAGACAGCACTTCAACCCTAAGAAGGGTGGGGAGAAAAAGAAGGCGCCTTGTAGCACCTCCAGCCCTGACATGGCATCCTTGCGGGAGTGGATTGAAGAAGTCGAAGTGGTAGTAGGCGACGCAGAATGCTTCCCAGAAGAGCTGCGGGCAACTGATATTTCGAAGGCGGATCTTCCGCGAGAGAGTGTTAACAAAGAATCCACCAGCTCTGACAAAGGCATGGAAGGACCCATATCACATGTACCCAGCTTGGTGAGTGCTGCAGCAGAAAATGGCCCAGCGCCGGTGGTGGTAATTGTCCAGGACGGGGCAGTAGGTGTGTCAGACATTCCCACACAGCACCAAGCACTTTTTGACGGCGCCGTGTTGGAGCAGCCCGACCAGTGGTGCGAGCCCGGTAGCGCCTATGGTCTGTCCCATAATTACGGGGTTCAATATTCTGTCTCTGGCGGTTCGATACCACTGGCAGACGCACTGAATCCCCAAAATAACATGGCGCTACCACTCATGCATTTGCTACGGGGTAGACAGGGTGCGCAGCCTTCAGCTGGCGGGGAAACTGCCAGTAAAGTCTTTGGCAATCTCCCGGGTCCTGCTGCTACTAAGGATACGTCGGGAATCTTCAGCAATAACGATTTGCCGATGCTGATTTTGGGCTCTGAGTCCATTTTTGAGGTCGATGACTTACAGTTTTCTTGAAAGAACTGTCGATTTGCGCCTTTTTCCTTCTTCCTTTTTATCGCCCTTATGTTTGTGTTTTCTCCTCTTTTCCTGCCGTGCCACTTTTCTGTCTCTGGGTGTTTGCTTTCCTTGAGCCTTCGGAGTTGTGTTGATGTTTGTCTACTGTTTTTCTTGCCTCTATACATTCCCTTTGCGAGGGTAAGCCGCTCTTTTTCCTAACGAAAAGAAAAAATGAGAAAAGAAGAAACGCACCCGCTTTGCGTCTATATCCTGGGTTATATTTTGATTTTATGTTGAGTACGGAGTTTGGTTTTGTTCTCATAATATGATAAACCTTTCTCTTTTTTGGCAAGCGGTTAGGGGCAAGGGGCGATCACTCGTTATTGTAGTTACTATTGCCATTACGGTTCTTTATACTATACAGCGAGTATGTTTGTTTTTGTTTTTGAGTTTCTTTCTTGTTCATCGATACCTTTTTTCCTACTACCAATTTTTCAGTTGTTGATATTTTCACGATTTTTCTTAATTCCTTCTTGTGCTTTCCCCCCCGGTGAAATATATAAATTCCAATTTCCACTGTGACCTCTTTACTATTTATTCTTCGTGGTGCGTTTTTCTTACTAGTTCTCGCTAGTTTTTTTTATTTTTATTTATTTCGATTTGTGTTAACGGATAGGAGCAAAGCGTAGAGGTGTTTTGTCAAAGGTGGGAGAGGTGGGGGTGTGTTTTATTCGAGAGTACCTTATGGCAATTAATCTGGTATGCCAGTGCGTTGGGAGCAATCATCTCCACTACTGACAAGTTGCCCTCATGAATTACTCGTGTCTCTAGGCCAAGAGTTTGCACCTCTTTGAGAATAGCCACTACCATTCCATTTTCAGTGTAGTCTCCCCTTATTGGTGAAGATGCAGCCATAAGGCAATTTGGTTAAAGTCATTATGAAACAGGGATGCATGGCAACAATCGCTTCTCTTAGTGATTTTGAAAGGCCTTTCCCAGCTGCCAGTCTACTGTTTCCTATACTATTGACATTAGAGATCTCGCAGGCATAGTGGGGCTAGCAGCTACAAACCAGTGATGAAGGCAAAAAGATTTGGATGAGGTTGACCTACATACTGAAACAGTCTGAGCCACAAGACTTAGTCCCACCGGGTAGACCGTGTGAACCCACAGCGAGGCGCGGCATCACTTGGCATGGCTTGGCGTACACCAACGGCACATTGCCCTACATGACCTCTCACTGAAGTCAACCATTTTTCTTTTATTTTTTACTACAGCAATACAAACAACCCACAACACGAATCCCTCCTGAGAATTGGACTACTCCGGAGGCCTAAACTACAAACTGACTGACAGCTCCCAGCATTCCTCATCAGGGGCAGGGGCTGTACTAGTCCGTGCTTCCTCCCAAAAACCATCTTTCAATACTAGCTTGTCAAATTGCCCACCGGTTTCCTTGAACACACTTCCTGTTGATACTCCAATTTCTTTAACATTTTGCTTGATATCACCAAGACACTCTTCAAGCTTCTTGAGATTGTTTTCTACTTGGGCAATTTGCTCCGAAAGATGACCCTTTTCCAGCAACAATATGATGCTGGTTTTTTGACATTTTGGTAATCTTCCCTCTTCCTCAAGCAGTTCAGTATCTATTATTTTCGGTTTGCATTCTGCACAATGTGTTTTCTTGTAGCAAGTAGATTTATCGCGTATTGGTATTTCTTCACAATAGCTTGATATTCTCCAAGTGCTCGAGATGGGAAAAAGCTCTCAATTTCAACGTGTAAACCCAAGCCATTCCGCATATTGGAATTCGTCTAGGGATCACAGTCTTTTTATCTTGGATATCTGCTAACTCTGTCTTTGGGTTTTGGATTTGTTGATCCTTTGCATCCTTTTCTGTAAGTACTATCTTTGTAATAATCGTGAAGTGACTAATAATCTTCTTTAGTTCCCACTCGGTCAAAGTATTCCAAAGTTATATCGCAAGTACAATCAGTTCTTGTGGTTTGACTTCGAGTTTCGTTGTTGGAACTTGTAGGCTGTCGATATCTAGAACTGAGAATGAGTTCCATGATCAGGGACCTGATCTTCTTACTATATTCAACTTGGAGGAAATAGAATTGGGTTCCCGTGACTTATCTCTTGTAGCTTCAACTTTTGAAACTTCAATCTCACCCTTTACCAGAACTAGTCCAGTATTTCAAATGGCACTTTTACTGTTGCTTAGAGTAAAGGATGCTTGGCGTGCAGTAATTAGGATATCGTAAAAGTTTGTTCTTAGAAACTACATATTCGTGTCGTTGAAATCGTCATGTGAGTTCCTTTTTATAGTAATGTTTCTATGGGCTAAAAACACAAACAGCTAGCGCTTGCATTCTAGGAGTAGTGTGAGGAGGTAAGCAGTAGGGGATAAGTTTCTTTGATACACAGATTTCTAAAAAATCCATATTGACATGAAAACTGTGTCTATCGAACAGTAAAAGTCTAAAGTCTCAATGGGCTTTTTGTGTTATAATGGAGATGTTCTCAGACCATTTTCTCATCGGTTCAACTCTTATGTGAACGACCAAACAAAATATCTTCTGGGATGCTGTTAAGGTTCGACTATCTATATCGCGCAACCGGCAACGATATATGATTCAGTCTA
>QFET01000944.1:5841-36582 GCA_003316355.1 Tuber calosporum | reverse complement strand
TTCCTCTTTTGGTTATCGGTCTTGAGTTTCTGACACTCTTTCCAAGTATGCCCTTCATTGCATGATGAGGGGTAATGCTTTTTACAGTATGAGCATTCCTTGGCTGTGACCGATGTGCTATTTCCCTTTCGTTGGGGTTGTTCCTTCCCTTTTCCCTTGACAGTGGCGGTTTTATACGCCTTGTCTTCTTCAGAACTAACCGAAGTTTTAAGGTCCAACAACCTGTTATAGACATGGTTGTAGGTAAGGTCCTCCTTGGTTTGGAGGTTGTCGACGATGTTGTTCATCGACTCGGGAAGGGACTGGAGGAGCACAGAAGCTTTTGCTTCCGATGACTCGAATACCGTCTTAAATGCAAAAGGTAGGGCGTAACAGTCATTTTCGGTAGCAGAGGTGCAACGGTGTTGCATTTGATTCCAGAGGGTGTCGAACTTGCCGATGTGATCAGTGATGAGTTCAGACCACTCGTATTTGGTATCGAGAACAGCGTTGAGTTGGTCGAAGAAGGAGAAGGTGTTTTCTCTGTCAAATTTATCCTGGAACGCCGTCCAGATTGCGTGCGGCGTTTTGTGGGTTGCCAGGAGTATGAGCCATTTTGGATCTATAGCCTCGAGGAAGTAGGCCGATGCCCACTGGTAGCGATCGCGAAATTCATCTATAGGGTAAACATTCGTCAGATCCCCATCTTCATCCTGTATTTCATCGGGGATGGTTTCCGTTCCTAGCACAATGTCCCAGCAGTTGAACTGTCTGAGGACGTATTCGGAGATGTCACGCCATGTGCAGTAGTTCTCTGGCCCAGTCAGCTTTGAGATGGAGCTGAGATTGTAGCTGGGTGCGAAGCCGCGTTTAGAGTTAATAGCGTGTGTCCGTGCCCTTTGGTCAATGGGCAGAGGGGTTGCTGGGGGATTGTCTGTCAAAGGCTCAGGGACAGTGGTTGAGGCTGAGGCCATGGTGGATTTTGGTTACACAAGTTGTGTTCTTCGAATTGTCCTCTGTGGCCACACACCCCCTTTAAGTCTGCACAACTTTTATCAAGCATGAAAGTAACACGTTCACCTATCAAGGATTTTTCTGGGAGTGTCTACCCTCAGATGTGTTAACTTCCAGGTAGTTGATAAAGTGTGCGGGGGAGTGGTGGGTAACGCTTGCGCGCACAAAGAGAGGAAAAAGAAAGAGACGGAGGCGAACGGTGAAAAAAGCTCGGTTAAGTGGTGGTTAACGCCGAGAGTGTTTCGCCGAGGCTTGTGTATTGCCGAGGCCGCTAATGTCTGGTTTCGTCAAGAAGGAGTATTTCCTCTGATCGATGTTCCGTGCCGAGAAATAAACTTTGCCAAGAAAAAAATTTCAGGGTATTATTCTGGAGGGAAACGTGGATCAATGGCAGGACAGGTTTCGCTTCGTTGACAGTGAGGTTTCGTGGTCTGTTGGCGGGTGTAAATGTATATCTTAAAGATATAGGAGGCCCGGGCTCATAACCTGTTCAAATGTGTATGGGCACGATCTTATATCTATCAGAATATACTAACGCAATACTAAGCGAGTATTGTGGGCACGCCTTGATGCGGAGAGGTAGATTTATGAAGGTAGATTGGTAGGTAGTCTGTTCCTTATTCTTCTAAGCGAGAAAAGTGGGTGGTAGCCCCTTAATATACAAGAGTGGGCCCTCCCGTTATCTAAAAGAATATAAAAGGGAAATATATAAGTACGAAAGTGTTTTACCATAACGTCAGTAGGAAAAACATAAGTGCAAACGTATTTGACCCTGAAAACCTGCCAAGAAAATCCCAATTGTTTATATAAATCTAAAGTGGTGTGAGGGGTTTCGTTGTGGATGATAAGATATAAAGGACGGAACAATAACCGTTAAAATATGTGATAAGCAAGCGAAATAACCCGAATACCAGATAGAGAAATATATATAAGAATCCTTATCGTAATAATGAAATATAACAGAAATAAACGCATAGTATGTCCTAGCTGTAGTAATGTATGCGGTGTAATAGGTATTGCCGAAACACTAACCAAGTAAGAGAATATACGATATGTTCAAGGAAATATTCATATAAAAACGAATAAGAAATTTCAACAAGCACTAAGTGAGCTTGAGGTCAGGAGTGAGGGAGGTGGTAGGACCGATTAATCCTTGATAAAAGGAGACTGAGTGTGCCAATTAGTTTTGGTCCAGTTAGGGGTGGGGTCAGGCTGGCGTAGAAAGGGCGTGGAGCGGAATGATGGTGATTGGGACATGGTCAGAGCTAGTCAGTGGGAGGGTGACACCCCATGAGCTAAAAAAGGGGGCAAGGGAGGGATTTGCGAAGGCAAGGTCTCCCTTAACTGTGGGGAACCACTAGCTATTTATACAATTCTCCTGGTACTTATGTTAGCCATATATAAGAAGTATCCTTAGATACTATGGCCATGGTCATATAAAGTGGAAACCCCGTTTGCCCCTGAAAATGTATGGCCTGCTCGGTCAAATGATCCACTGACCCATTTAGTATTCTGAGGGTGTCTAGCCCTCCACCAGTTAATAGCCTTCGATTTATTTGGTAAATGAACTAAGTTCAAGTTGATGTAGTCCAGTTGCAAACATCTCCCGGAATACCAGTTGATCAGTCTGGATGGCCATCTTTCATGCATA
Source organism: Tuber calosporum (assembly GCA_003316355.1). Taxonomy (NCBI): domain Eukaryota; kingdom Fungi; phylum Ascomycota; class Pezizomycetes; order Pezizales; family Tuberaceae; genus Tuber; species Tuber calosporum. Next base: position 33,938 of record QFET01000944.1, on the reverse strand, counting down.
TATGCTCTCAAGTGCATTTGCATTCAGATTATTAAGAGTCTTAGTACTCCGTACTTTAGAGTCTAGATCTTTCACCGAGGCTGAGCAGCTCTGCTATAGACACTACTTCTTGCCAGCATGGGTTGTAGTCATATAGTAACCTCCTGATTCTATATGCTATCACATTAAATAATTTCTACCATTTCCCATATGTGTAACAGGTTAGCTGATAATACTTCAAAATCAAAGGCTCTGGAATCTGTGACAGGGCTTCAGGTACTATATGTAATAAAGAAGAAAAGTGGTTTTCACAATATGTCCTTGTATACAAATTAGCATATCCGTAAAAGTACTCAATAAAGTGAAGTTGACTTTGAAAAACATGATAAAATATAAGCAGATAGTCAGCTGCATCAATAGTTTACTGAAACTGAGATTTTTGTTGTTGGAACTCCAGCTGTAAAGAGAGAAGTGCATAGGCACACTATTTTGTGTTTGTTGCATCTTTACATACAGGATTTGCCTTTCATTTGGCTGGTTTCTCACCTGGATAGAACATTGCATAAGGGACCATTGTCCATTGGGCTATAGGGCATGTTCTTGTAGAATGATGAGTAATCCTTTCAATCTGCCATCTGGTAAGATCATAGACTGTTTCTGAACTATGTGTGGATGGTAGGCATTAGTAAAGTAGCCATCTCGCATATGGAAAAAATTCTCTCCTATAGGACCAAGGTTAAGTTTCCAACCTGTAGCGCATTCGATGCATACTTAGGGTGGAATTTTTCATTATCAAATGCATATAAAGCTTCACATCCGGGAAATGCATCTTCAAATATAGGAATGTATTTCTCTTTAAGATGTATCAATAATAGCTCTCAGGTCCACCAGACCTCACAACCACACTTGAGAATTTCGCATCCATCTCCTTCTCAAAGTCGTCCCATTGGTGTAAGAAAATCAGATAAATGGCGGCCTTGGCTAAAGCCTTTCTTCTAGATTGGTGCATGGTGCTCTTGAATTCAAGATTTCTTGTAGCTGTCATTCGAATTCAAAGTACACTTATCATATATAATATAATCAATTGGCCTCATAGTCAGAGATCGGTCTTTCTCAATTCCACCAAGATGCTCATCTGATTCTACCCTATCAGATTATAAAGACTACATATGTGGAAGGAAAATATTGTTCTGATAATCTAGGAAATCTTCTTTCTCATATCCATCTTGATATATTCCCTTCTTAACTTCTTTCCTATTCCCACCAAGATTCAAAAACCAGGCTGTTGCTGAACGACTAGACAAATCACACTTGATTTAGCAATTTATGTATTAGGCATCTGGGTATGAGGTACTGGAATCCAGTACTGTATTCATATGAAAAACATTATGCAGAGAAACTACTTATAAACCTCTGCCCCCCTTTTGGGCCCAGTATGTCTTCTGCAGTACCTATGGTAAAAAGTGCTCCTCACCAAAACACTGTAAGTTAGTACCCCTCTTCAAAACCTATATAGGTCCTTATTGTATGTCCGACCCGATACTGTTCTCTGGGTATATGAAAGGGGAGACTTGGATGAGCCAATGCAACTGGAATAAAGTGCATACAATCAGTCTTTGCAGAGTTACGGCCCATTATGTTCTGTCTTCACAGTTAGCACTGTAGGTGACAGGATGCTCTGGGCGAAATGGACAATATCATGAGTGGGTTCGGGTAAAATCATGAGAGTCTACCCACACCCTGAAAACATGCCTCTTTTGGTCAACCTACCCCTATGAACAGGTTGATAAGGCGAGGCATAGCTATATGATATAGTATTAGACTTATTATAACTCTTAAGTCATCCTGAAAGCAATCTGCAAGATAAGTTGGAAGCAGGTAGTATCCAGATAGGTTACCTGCCAAGTTAGTCACTTAGAGTTTCTAGAAACTATTGGTAAATTCCACGATGGACTACAGAGGTTTAAGCAGCACAATACCGAACAGCATCTTCCGCTGATAAAAGGTTTCCACTATCAGCAAATAAGGGAGCTCTGACGTATTCCTAAGCGGCAGTGGGGAACAATATTCTCATGGTCAAAAGATTTTCACACTTAGATTTGAAGGAAGAAAAGAGCTGAAAAAGTATATAAAAGTATAGAAGTTAGAAGTAGTCTGCGATTACTTAGAAGCGGGATATACATATTGAAGCGGCTCCCGAGCTTTGGCTACAGAGAAGCTAGGATGTCACACTTATCTCCCTCCCTGACACTTTCCGATGCCGCTTGTACCTCCGGACTGGTGTATTCTAAGGCCATCAAAAAGGCCTAAGCATCACTCTGGAATACATTTCTCTTCTCACTTCAGTCAAAGTCACTTTGTGCAGCCCAACAGATGGGTTTCCATCCTTCCCTGATGCCTCATCACCTCCTGAGGTTAATACCTACCTCTTATAACATTTTTTTCTCCCCCAAGCCTCCCTAACCTGTCCTCTTCATCCTCCACCCCTTTCAACATTTTCTCCTACTACACCAGCAGGAAGTCTCCCTGACCCTCCGCAAGTCCTCCAATACCTCCGCCCCCACCCCTGACCCGATCCCCTATACTTTCCGTAAAAAGGTTAATCACATCAACACTTCCTTCCTCACCTCCATCCTGGGTCCTCTCTTTACATTTTGTTTCCACCTTCCCTTCCTCTGAAATGGTAACGGCATCGTCCTCTTAAAGCCTGGCAAAGTCTGATTACAACTCTCCCTCCTCTTTTCTAGTATTTATTCTCGTAGAAACAGTTTTCAAGATTATGGATAGGATAATAGCCACCTACCTCTCACTTATAGCCTGTATAGCTGGCCTCATCTACCTCAACCAATCTAGGTCACTTTCGGGACTCAGTACCTTGAATATAGATATTGCCCAAACACATCTGGTCCTCATACTACAATGTGCTAGCCTTAAGACCTCTACTCTTTTCCTTGACATCAAAGGCAGCTTTGATAATATCTCCTCTGGTTACTTATTTTCCCTACTCTGCAGCAATAATGTATTTCCTTATATAGTTTCTTGGGTTTACTCCTTTTTGACTAACTGTAAATGCCAACTGTTTTCCTGGGATTTCCTAATCTTTTCTTACCTGGCCAAGTCGGTGCCCCTCAAGGTTCCCCCATCAGTCCTTTGTTATTTCTTATTTATTTATTTTCCCTACACTTATCCATTGTTAAAGGGAATATGTTTTCCTATGTTGATGATTTTATTGTCTCTGTTTGATCTGGGTCATACTGGAGGAACACACAACTTCTTCAGCATTACTACACACACCTCTCCAGAAGGCCTCCCCCCTGGAAGTCTCCTTCTCTGTCCCCAAAATGGAACTCATTCACAGGAGCAACCCACACGATTGTTCTTCCACCCTACTGACCCCTGCCTCCCTGTAAGGCAGCCTATTCCACTCTTCCTCTACAATTTAATGGCTGATCCCCGCCTTGCCTGCTCGCCCCCCTAGATCGACCAGGCAGCAGCTTGTCTGCCCCCTTCTTTTCCATCCTACTCCTGACATAGGGCAGAAGACTCCTCACACACCATCCTTCAGGGCCTTTGAGCCAACTACATTCCCCTCCGCTGGGACTAAGTAAGCCCCATTCCTGCCATCAGCTCCTAGCTCCCTATTGACGGGATGTGTTATCTCCAAGTCAATGTAGCCAAAGGAGGAGCCAAATTTCCTCAGATAAATTCTCACATCATTCAAGGCAAGGTTACTGCCAGCCCACAACAAAGACCTTGAGCTGTCTCCAACAAACTATTCAGGGAAAACTGCAGGAAGGGCCTCTTCGCGGATTGGATACTCCTATCCCAGCCTCCTATTTACTACCAGTACAAGACTTCCATGCATCCATATGTATTTATGGGTCTCTCACTTTACAGCTGGAAGAATCTATCAGATCCGCGCTGGCAGGAGCTATCTAGCAGTCCAGCCATCCTGGAGGGATGCTGACTGCTCCCCCACCTGCCTCTCCTGTGACTGAAAGGATAAGACCTTCAAGGATACGATCTTCTACTGTCCCTCCAAGCCATGTGAATACTATCTTTACCTTCCACAGCAGGTATCGATAGGCTATGGCTCTTCCCTTTGGGCCGACCTCGACCTTATGCAGGTTCTCACCTTCTACATTCGTGCCATATGCACTAACTTCCCGCTCCCCTGACCTGCCGTAATCGCCGCTGCCCCCTCCACTTCCTCAATTAATGACTCAGATTGATTAGTGCTTTACTTAGCTATATTTTATCTTTCCTTACTGTTATGATTCTTTTGAGTTTTATTTCATTCTATATGTTTGGGGTAGCCATTTCAGTACTGATGAATTGTCTAGGCCATGCTCAAATCAAGAAACTCAGAGAACCTCTAGGAAAGCTCGGTAAAAAGTATTATACAAGATAAAAGGTTCTTGAAGGCTGAATAACTTAATCACTCAAAAGCTTAATATATTGTTAGGATATCTTTTCCCTTGCTTGATGATCCCTTAACTATGGGGTTTCAAATCTTTTTTTATTTTGATTATCTCATACATTTGTTGTTAAGGTACAAGAGTGTGCATGGACCGCTAGCTATGGCAAAACAAAACCTTAATTCTAATCAAACATCCTCCGCGTCTCCAGGGATCAAAACCCGTACTTCCAGGCCCCTCTGGTATGGGCCTATCCTCACATCTCGCCTACAGGCAAACAAACCTCCAGCTGGCTAAGGAGACAACAGGTTGAAAGTAAGAAGCAAGAAAGCAGGAAAGCATAAGAAAAACCCATGACGAAAACTACTACAGATAAGGAGAAAATTAGCCTCTACTTTAGACCCATAAGGGCGCCGGCATGTTGATAATGGACCTGGGATTCCGTGGTAACTGACAGTATTAACAAAAGTCCAAGAGACAGTGCAATCCTAGGACCAGGCGTAACTGAAGGGAAATTTGACCGTGGGTAAGAGTGGTAGAGAGGGGAGGTAGTAAGGTACCAACTGAAAAGGAGAGGAGCAGTAGGGTGCCAGCCATGGTTGAGGCAGTAAGGTGCCAGCTTCGAGGAGGGGGAGCAGTAGGGTCCCAGCCTATCCAACCTGAGGAGAGGAGAGATGAGGAAAGGAGGAGGAGGGGTAGACCCAATTATCAGTCACAGAAACCTGTGCGTACCCATCTAGGCAGTTCTCGAAGGACAGAGAGTGGAGGAATCGACCATTGGACTGCAAAGAGACTGTAGGCCTGTAGGGAGTTTCCTCCTGCTGCAAGTTGTCTACCAGCTGTATGAAGGTAGGGTGTTCCCGACCATGCAAATGATAAGCGAGGCAGAGCAGACAAGCTAAGCGAGGCGAAACAAGAGCAGGGAAAGGAGTGGAAACTCCCAACTAGGATGGAAAGGAGAGGTGAACTCAAAGGGGTGGACCCTAATGGGTTTGGCGAGGGGAGATGGAGGGGAGCAAGTCACCACCCCATGGCCTGGCCAGAGTGGATGGGAACTCACTAGGTACAGTCAGTGATGATTATTTCTCGTAGTGTTGAGATTTTAATCACAGGGTATGTAGAGGAGAGGCAGGATGTCCCTTTACTACAGGGGATTGCTAACTATTTATGTACTTTTTCCCAGTAATTGTGTTGGCCATATAAAGATGTATATTGAAAGACTTCCACCATGGTATTAAAAGTGTGAATAGAGGTTGACCCTGAAGATGTATGACCCCACCTCAGCAAATGATCACCCGGACTGTCTATTTCCCCAAGGGTATCAAGCACTCCACCAGTAGATAGCCTTCGATCTGTTTGCCAAATGAACTAAGGTCTAGTTGATGCTACTCATTTGCGAAAACCATAAGGAATACCAGTTGATATGTCTGGATGACCCTCTTTTTTGAATATAGGTAGTCATGTGCAGATGCATTCAGATTATCAAGAATGCAGAATACGTAATAGATCCTCATGGATAAAGTACTCGATTATCTTTCCCCCAGGGTGAGTAGTTCTGGATACAATCCTACCTCTTGCCAGTGTGGGTTGTAGTGAATGTAGTTACCTCCCGGCGCTATATACCATCATATCTTTAAACTTGAAAGTCTAGTACCATATCCCATATGTGTATCAGTAGTTGCCAGGGTTGGGCACAGTGACGGTATAGTTATCAATAGGGGAGAACTTGTGCATATATTTCTATTTTTTTTGCACATTTGGAATTAACGATTCATTTATGCCATAGCTAGCGCTCTATACAGGTTTCTGTACTTTAACAGCAAATATTTAAGATAATTGGGATCAAAATCCTGATCTTTAGCTACATCCTCTGTCTCCTCTACATATCAGGCGATTGAAATCTCAACACTACAACAAATAATTACTACTATTCTTTCGACTCAATCTCATCCTTTGACCATGCCAAGGGCAGGGGATTTGTCTTGATAAATCCCTCCTCTCCGTACCCATTACGGTCTACCACTTCGATCTCTCTCTCTCCTCTTCTGCCAACTTTGTTGAAAATTCCTCTCCTTTCCCTGTTTTTGATTAGCCTCACTTAGAAGTCCGCTCTGCCTCGCTTGAATTTGGCACAGTCAGAAATTCACTCTGGACTCCCTATCCGGCTGGGAGACAGGGTTGCAGTAGGAGGAAACCTTCTACAGGCCTAGAGTTTCTTTAAAATTCAGATAGTCTAGTCTCCAACTCTCATTTTGATGAGAACTGCCAAAATAGCAAGGCCTACTATTGCATTGGTCTTTGGGTCTACCCCCCCTCAATCCTCACCTACTTCTCCCCTATCCTTCTGATGGTTAGTCCGCTAGCACCCAACTGCTTCTTAGCTGGCACCTTACTGTTCCCCCCTTCTGCTGCTATCATACTGCCACAGATTCCAGCAGAGAGGGCGATTTACATTGTCTACCTCATACTCCCTCCTCCTCTCTCAGCTTATCAGCCTCTTTCAGCTTGATTCTTTTCACTTACTTCGGCCTGAAGATTAAATTGCCTCCAGCCCCAGCTATCCCGTGCTGGATTAATAGGATATGGGATATTGTACTGTTGGCCAAATTGATAGTCCAGGTTGGTTTCCTGGTTAGGTATTTTGTTTCCTTTGTGGGTCTTAGTTCATATTCATTATTGGACTTTTTTTATTTCTTATGCCGCTTGTCTGCTAAGGTGAAAAGATTACTATCTTTAGGGAGATTTCAGGCCTGTTTCTTCTTTGTAGTTTTTTCTACCCTAGCGCCTAACTTTGGTTTGGTAAGATAGTTTTTCTATCTGTGGGGGGATGGGACAGACTGTGGTTGGTGGTTACTTTCTGCCATAGCTTCTGCTCCATGTAGTTTCTGTACCTTACTCCCCAATTCAAGGAGATAATCAAGAACTAAAAAAGTCATATCAATAGTTTTAGCCATCATCAAGCAACAGAGAAGACATCTTATCAATATCATAAGTTTAACTCAAAAGCCTTCATCACTATAACAATGAGCCTTCCTAGACAATTTCCATTTACAAAGAAAATATTATAAGCCTAGTCAAATTGGCTTACCCTTTGAATCGACTACCCTTAACAGTGTATTGATATTTCTCCATGTCACCAAGGCTCAATAGATGACTCTTGGTCATCTTCAAGTCATACCTAAAGAATCATACAAACTCATGGCAAATTCCTTTGGGCTCAATGAGCTATCCTTGAACTGTGTCCCCCCAACTACATCTCCTCATTCGACCAAGTACTCGACGACTCTCTACAGGAGATTCAATTCTCTACACAACATGAACTCTCCTAGTTAACTGATCCCCTAGTTATTCCTACCAAATCAGATTTCCAAGAAATCTACGAATATTTTTATGCTCTAAGCTTCCTGTGGAAACTGTTCAGTGACTAGGATAGTGAAGAAGAAGGAAACTTTAGTTCTTGCAGGTTTATACCAACCTCTCTCAAACCATCTGCTTGGAAATTTGGAAGATATCCACTTTCCTCTTAAACAATGTCCTCCCGACAATTCACTATGGAGACTGACAAGGCCAGGTCTGATATAGAAGAAGTGTCCCTTGTGAAAGGCGACCATGCACCGGGACGCTGTAGGTTGCTCTTGCTCTCTATCACCTCTCACAACCTACTGGAGTCCAAAAATGTCCTCCAGGTACTCATTCTAGTATCCCTCAATATCCGGACATAGGCAACTCACCCTAGTAGAAACTAGTAGAACGAATAGGGCAAGCAATAGGCTATTACAACTGAACCCTACGGGACTCAGTAGATAATACTCATCTAGCCTATTATGAACTGTCCAGCCCAGGGCAGATATTGGCAGATCAACTTTAGCACTATGCATATCGCATCGCAAGAGGTGAACCAATTATGTGCAAAGAACTAAAACAGGTATACACTGGGTTAGAGATATAGGGGGCAAAGACAATCAGTCTACAATCAGCAACTACCAAAAGGCTGGAAGTAAAGTTATCTGCTCAGGAACGATAGGCTACACATCATAAAGTATTAAGTTCCCAACTTCATGATAACATCAGTGCTAAAAGGCAGTAATCTTTTAATAGAGATGGCTTTTGGAAGAAGCCATAGCCAAGCCAGAGCCAAACTCCAGCAGTGTCATGTGACTGTACAGGAAGAATATCAGCGCACCTTAAGGGAGTTAAAATTACTCTACCAGGGTTAAGAACAAGAGCGAATTGAAGGAAAGGCCAATATTAATATGCAGAATGCTGGATCTGACCAGTTGAGTGGCATGTTGGTGCGAATAAATACAATAGTAACGCAACTACAGGTTGCTAGAACCCCACCTAGTGTGTGAGAAACAGTGGAACTACAGCTAGTTGAAAACCCAGAGTTGGAAAAAAGAACTACGGCTGATGGAAGGGAAGAATTTCGCTTTGTTCCTTCCTGACATAGGGGAAAAGGGGTAGACCGAGGAGAGGGAAATGGAAATCGTGAGAAGAGACTACTACCGCTTCCATACGCAAATCCACTGAACCCTCAAGACAATGACTCAGGCTTAGAAGATGGGGGTGGCTCCTCCAAATTAGGTGGTGAGCCATCACAGCAACCTTTGTCAACTAAAAGGTGTAATCTAAGGCAGATGCCTGGGTGGACGGAGTGTGGTAAGCATTATCAACAACCAAGGGGTAGGAACCAGATTCACAATACAAAGTTGAGAATAAACCTAGTCAGGATGTGTGAGTATAGTTATTAAATTGCAGGTACTCCTTTGGGAGAAACCTATGGCAATGGAAGGATGATGAAGAGCGTATCAAGCATGTGTTAGGAAGAATGGAGAGAACTGAGATGTCTCCTTCTGCAGTAACTTACCAGAAACAAATCACATAGTACCTAGGATTCCCACAACATGAAAGGTACAATTTTTAAGTTATATTTTAAGCTGAAGGTATAGAATCATTTTCGGTACTTAATAAGGCACAAAAAGCCTCAGCCGTAATGAGATAGATCTAGTATACAGGTAACATAGAGAAATACCTCCTTACCATGATGAAGTATAACATCAGGGCACAAGTGTGTAGTGTTGCTAGGAGAACACTAATTCAGCTACAGTTCCCTACTAAAGTCATGCGAATTCGATCAGATGAGAACGATAATTTAGACAGTGAATGGATCAAGGCACTCCTGAGGGTTACCAAGGCTGAAAATTATTTGAGGTACCAAAAGGGCTATTCAGAATAAATGACCTGAGGAAATGTGACTCCCAGAAAAGCAAACGAGAGGAGGAATCCAAGTCTAGCAAAACTCCAGCTGGATATAAAAAACAAAAAAGCTATATGGTGGCAGAGAAAGCTGCCTACAAGGGGTAGAAACAAGTGGAAAAAGTGAAAAAAACGTGACTGAAGGAAAGGTAGAGCATAGCAATTGGATTGAAGTTTATAAAGGAATACCTAAGGACAAAATTGAAGAGCGAAAAAAGGTCAATCAATGCAGACACTGCACTTTGGACAACTATACTTAGAAGTTCTGTAGGAAGCAGGCCCAAGTCTCGGTTATAGAACAGCGACAGGGAAATTTCAAACTCCGGTATTTAAGACACCCACCTACTATATCACCAAAGGGTTAAACAGCAACCAGGAGAAGGGTGAATCAAGTTAATCAGCCCAGAATTTCGTAACAGGATTACATAGATGAAACCTAATCAGGTTTCTGGACACTAATAGCGACGGCTACTGGTAATTAGTTATGCATCCCTTACCGAATCTGAAATGAATAAGGGAGCTTGACCTATGCAAGGTACTACTATCAGGTACACTGCAGTTCTCTTTGGGAAACTTAAAGCCATGCCAGAGTCACAAAACGTAATTTAGACCTATGGGAGTACTGCTGACCTAAGAATAACAACCGACCAAGAAGTGATTACCTTGAATAGCAGCTCGTGGTAGTCTGGGACTAACTCCAGGAACCTTAAACTCAAAAAGAAGAAAGCGGGAACAACATTTGGTGTATATCAGACCTTATTAAGGAAGACGGTCAATTAAAACCCATGTCCTGATAAAGCCTTAAATCCCTAATAAAGCTCCAAGGAAGTGTGGACAGAGCAGTGCTAACAGGGGACTTCTTAAAAATGACAAGGGGTAACAAGTCTAGCCTGGATGAGGAGAAACCTTCCAGGAACTAACATATATAACTGGTCAGCTGAACATCAAAATAATTAAACAAATGGAACAGGATTCCAAACATCAAGAAAAAAGAAGTGGGAAGAGAATGAGAAAGTACAGCTACCTTGGACACATGCTAAATGGACCAGGGTAAATCTGTCTCGAAACTGGACTCCAGCTAGGTGGACAGGTTAGGCACGATTGACTCATGTAGTCATCGAGGCGATGCGCTAAGTATACCCTGAGTACAAACAAGTTGACTATTACCTAATGATAGTAGTTCAGCTTCAGTTAGCCCAAGACAGGTGCCAGGGCAAATTGCAGGTGTATGGGAACTCTTTGGCAAGGGGCAAAGACCTCTGATCATGGGCTGCCCAGTACATCAAAGACAAAGTTTTTAGTTTGTCTGAAGAGGCTTCAATAGCCGAAACTATGCAGCTATAGTAACCAATACTCTAGTTACTATAATGATGAAATTATTATATAAAAGACCTACACAGACCCTACATGGCCACAAAAAAAGAAATAAAACTGAAGCACCCATCCTGCCATATTATTCACGAGCAGAAGGCAGGCCGACCATAGAGGAATATAGGAAACCAATCTATATTCGATCCTATTAGACTCTGAATCAAATATTTTCCTAATCAAGTAAGCACTAGTTAACAAACATCATTTACGTATACTATAGGGGCACACATAGCTTAGATATCTTTACCTTAGAAGGAACTATAGTATCCAATAGGGTAAAAGATTATACACATTCAATTATATTAGAAATCGAGAGCAATACTCACCAATCTAATATTTCAAGCAAAATTGCCAATGCTGGCAATTATGATCTTATCATGCAGTTTGGACAGTGTCAAAAAGTACATCCCATAACACACATCGAGAATGTGCAAAAATGGTTATCTAAAGATGTAAAATGTCAAATTCATGATACAGATAAAGGAATAGGCCTAACATTTGAATGTGACAAAACTGTAGCACATGACCCAGAAACCTGGTATATCAGAAGAATTACTAGCATATCTCCTAGGCTACTGGGCGCTTGTATGCTCCCAGAAATCCCTTTGGAATATCATTATTTCAAAAGGGTCTTTGTACCAGAAACAGTTGAAAAACTATGGAGCTGAAGAACCTTTAACCACATAACTCATTTAATACCCAGCGCACTACTACCGTGTTAGCCGATATATCCTATGTCTGCCCAATTGCTGGATTTGCTAAGCAAACACCAGTAGAAAATACAGGATTGGACGAAAATTGTGGAGAGCAAATCTTGGGCGGGGTACTGATTTTATTCGTCCATAAACCTGATAGATCAATAAGTCTCTGTGAGGATTACCGACAGTTATATTAACAAACGGTGGCCAACAAATACCAGTTGTCCTGGATGAGTACTCTCTACTACTGGGTGGCTGGTGTAAGAATATTTACAAAGCTCAACTTGAAAGATGGTTATTACCTCCTGAGTATCAAGCAAGGAGATAAGTGGACAATGCCATTCGGTACCAATACGACTACTTTGAGCAGAAAGTAATCCTATTCAAACTAATAAACACGCCTGCCACATTTCTAGCTATGATAAACTAAGTAATATAGAGTTTATCCTTCTGGAACCATACCTAAAAAAAAATTATAAAATATGACTAAAAATGTAAACCCTAAAGCCTAAAAGTTATAAAATTATAAAAACAATATATAATCAAAAGATGTGACAACGATTCATTGAATGGTTCTGGAAGTCTAAACTCTATACTTCTTTTTAGAAAAAATATGTTATTTCTCGCTTGCAATGGCAACTGTAATACCGTACTATTAGTGTATTCTATGGCCTATATTATTCAACCCTAACTTGTAAATCTTAATGATATATTATTTGTATAATTATATTCTCCTCATAACTTGCTATATATGGGTGCAGTTCTGGGAAAAACCCGAAGATTGCCAACCACCACAAAATGAGTTGAATGATCCTTAAGATTGTCCTACAGATAGAGTACCCCATAGGCTTCTTCAAATATATTTAATTTTCAAATTTGAGGAAAATTAGAGCTATAATGATTATTTTTCCAATATAGCTTAAAACATTTTTTTACATCGTCTGAAAGCCTATATTTGAATGCATGTATATAAGAGATTTCAAATATTTTTAAGACTAAAGTTAAGAGTTATTGTAAAAATTGTTAAAATGTACATAGCTCTCATATATGTGACGGATATTGTAAACCTGTAGTGATAGTACTTAATGCAACAATAGTTTAAAGAAGGGTATAGGTATAAGTGTATAAAGTAAATAAGAGAGTGACATTTCATGATTGGAATAAATATATATACTAGCTGTATACATAAGAGTACTATCAAAAGCAATCACAGAAGATAACGCGTTGTTTACAGCGACCTTCGATTGTTTTTATACTCTCTTGATATCAGGTTCTTTTTTTATTCCAAGTCTGAATTCTCTAAAGTCCTTATTTGACTATTTTCCTTTTTATATAACTATGGATATCAATCCTAGTCTGTTGTCTTCAGATAATTCTATGCCTGACTCCGACCATGAGTCTAATAGTTGCACTACTGATAATGAAAGTTTGTTTGATACTGGTAAGTCTTAATTGAAAATATGTAGATTATTCTAATTAATAACTTTCAAAAAACTAATTGAACTAGATACTGAAAATAATGCTAAGGCTGAAAGTCTAATGGAACGCTTGAAAATACTTGGTCATGCATGTTCCTGCTCATAAGGGTGCATGAAGAAAGAAGATCCTGTAATATGGATGAAATGGCTTACCTTTCATGATGGGCTATCCCGATCAGAGAAAAAGGTAAGGATTACTTATCTGCTAGCTCCGCAGTTATCCAATCATGCTACTCTCGCCAAAGAGTGGAAAGAGCAATACAAGGATTATCGTTTGCGCAAGCAGGATAATAGGAAGATCAAGTATCTTTTACCCTTTGTTGATGCAGTTTGTTTGAATATTTTTACCTGTTTTTGGAACATCTCATTAGATAGTTTATATGCCTTAATTCACCACTTACGTATAACGCAAATGCCTAATGCAAAGGCTTATGGGAATCTGAATCGCATTCCTTCTAACAAGATCCCAGCAGAACTAATAGCAAAGGTTGAAATCTTTATCCTAACAATAAAGAAAGAAGAGGGAGAAGTTATTGCAATATGAGTGTATCGGCGAAGGTTGCAAAACAAAGAAGTTACACGGTATATGGAGGTAGAGAAAATTGTTTATTTTCCATCCCATCTCTCCTATCGTATGATTTACAAGATGTATCTTATATCTATTGGTTTAAGTGAACTTGAAGCACCAGTGTCCTTTACTAAGTTCCATAGGATATGGAAAACTTCACCAGAGTTACAATTTATGAAAATTCGAAAAGCATCAAAGAATATCTGTGATGAATGTACCATTTTACAAAACTTGCCTAAGGGTGACTGAAATAAAAAGAGTACATTGAGTAACGATGAGGAAGAGACTGAAAGTACTGATATAGAGGTGTTAGAACAAAATGGAAGAGAGAGACAGCTTGAACTTCATCAGCATGAGTATAGAGCATGTTGTAGTTCGTATGAAATTGACATCTCAAAAATCAAACCAGGTGGAATCTGAAACTTCTGATTTTTCATTTGATTTTCAGCAGGGAGTTGAAATCCCTACAGTTCCACAGCAGCCATCACAATTATATTACTAGTCTCCTTTTAAGTTAATTGTTTTTGGTATTATTGATGATGCAATTGATCAGCATTATCATACAATGTTTACAGAAGCACAGCAAGGTAAAGGAGCTAACCAAGTTGTTTCAATTCTCCATTGTTTCTTGACACAAATTCCCAGGCTAAAGAGAAGGATCCACCTTTGGGCTGATAACTGTGGAGGTCAAAACAAGAATAAAACTATGCTTTGGTACTTGTGTTGGCTTGTTATAACACAGGCACTAGAAGATATTGTCTTAGGATTTTAAATAAAGGGTCATACAAGAAATAGTGTAGATCGAGGATTTGGAACAGTAAAGTAAAAAGCTAACAGAAATGAGGTTTGGACTCCAGAAATGTAGGCTGAACTTATTGATACAACTGATAAAGCAGTTAAAATAAAAGCAGTAAGGTTTTTCAATTATCCTCCAGAAACTCTTTTTTCGAGATAGGGAATCTGCTCTTAAGACTTATTTGAAAGTACTACAAGGTATCCAAAGGTATCAGTTCTTTCGGTTTACTTCTGCAAATCCTGGTATTGTTGAGGTAAAAAGACTACCTGGGGAGGATTGGATTAGGATTGATATTAGAAAAAAGGACTATCTTTTATCAAATTTCAGAAGTATTGAACCAGTAGGATTACCTGACATAGGATTGAATTCAGAAAAACGGCATGATCTTTGGCATAAATACTCTGCCTAGGTTCCCCCCGAATATCAAAATCAATGGTACTACTCAAAGCCTGATAATCAACTAATATCTTCAGTACAGGAAGAGAAAAATACTCGTGGATTAATGGCAAGAGAAGCAAAGCATCAGAAGGGTTCTAAATTGGATTAAGACAATCAGATTGAGGAGAATTTACCTTAATATCAGGCTACAATTTCAGAAAAGCGAGGTCGTGGCTGTCCTCCTGGTTCTAAAAACAAGTGAAAAGCAGTTGATTTAAGTTAAAACCTATATTAATTTTCTTATTCAGCACTTATTATATTTCTTAATATATGTTAATAATTGACAGTAGGTATTTAAAACTATTAACTTTATGTGAAATGAATTTAAATTACATAGCATGGAACAAAAAGGAAAGAGGACTATGATTCTCTATTTTAAATGAATATACTGCATAGGTGGTTGAGTTGTATTAGTTTTATTTCTGGAAAATGTTTTTCTTTTTTTCTCTAAAAGGTCCTGGTTGCTATGCAAACTAAAACCTCTCCTAACTCAAAACACCGTAAAAGCAATCATACTGATTTTCCCAGAACTGCACTTATATAACCTTTTCATCCTCATCATTTCCTTCTTTATCTGCAATTACCTCTCCCTATATATGTCCTTAGTTAGAGTTTATATTCAAGTCTGCGACTATGATATCTGCGAAACTGCCTTAGACTAAAATGAAAATTATTAACGTGGTGCTTAGATAGTATCATAACTGATTTCACAACTAGTTTGACAAAGAATAGAGAGCAAGAATAATCAATTGTAGAAACGGATGAAGCAAATGCTTGCAGCAACTTTGTAGCAGATACAGAGATTTCGTAAAGCCCATGTGATAAAACCAGCAGTACCAAAGCTGACTGCTCGCTCCAGTAAAGAGCAATCCCAGGGTTGTCATATAAAGAAAGAACAACTTGTTCTTCAAAGTAGTATGCCAGTACAATCAGGAGATTGGACCTCAGATACTATAGAGATCATGAACAAAAATGCCTTTAGTTGTGCCAGAGAACGCGTCAATATCGTGAGTGAATCAGACAATGTGCCAAATATATTAATCCCCAGCCACTTCCCAAAATCGATTGTAGCAGTGGTAAGCAATGGTTTTAAAGAAGAAACAGATAAGACTAAGAACTCAAATAAGTCAATTGAAGACAGGAGAGGTAAGAGGTTAATGTGAGATTTGTAGAATACGTAAGACTAAGAATTCAAATAGAGAATACAGAAAGCCGTGAACAAGCTCATAAGAGCTGGCTTCAACTTGCAGGGCCATTGAGGATTATGAAACAGGAGATTCTCGAATCAGCCTTAAAGCAACTGAGGAGAATGTTTAGGTATATGAGGCAGGAAAAGAACTACTTGAGAATGAATTCACAACTGGGTTAGAATATACAGTTATTTACATTTGTCAAGTTTCAGCTAAAAGTATAGAAGAGCAGGAAGGCTGAAGAATTAAGTAGAAAGCCTACAGACTCAATTATACCATGAAAATCCTGCAAGGATTTATCTTTATTAGTCGCAAGGTCAGATGCAATGGGAACATGGGTAATGTACCAGATTCCAGGACAAGACGTTGAATATATTCAATTTGGAAAGATTTCAGCACCAAGGTAAGGCAAGTATACCAAGGTGGTTAGTTGGCTTATAGAAAAGGGGACAATTCTTAAAATGCTGGAATACATATTATTAGCAGGAGAAGGTAAGACGGTATATGATATTTGAGTTCCTTAATTTTGCTGGAGAAAGGTTGGAATCTAATTGAACTTGTAATATACTCGCGATGGATCCTCCTAGACTAGCACCAGCATTGACAAATTACTGGACTGAAACATTTCTGGAACTAAAGCCAGCACAAGTGGATTACCAATTACCATTGGTTACAATTGCAGGCATATATCGCAGGATCAAGCATGCATTGTCTAGCCTTTCAGCAAGAGCCTGGTTGTTGAAGCTTGGTTGGAATTGGAAAGAAGTTGGGAAGGGAATATATCAAGATGGACATGAGTGAGAAGATGTCTTAGAATATCAGAACAATATATTCCTTCCTCATATGCAGTCCTTGTATTCTGATATACTAGAATAGGATAAGCGTCTCAGTAAAATAGAGAAATGGTGAGGTCAGACCATCAGGCCAATTATTTTTGTTAGACATGATGTGTGTAATTTCGATTCAAATGACAGTTGCAAGAAAATTTGGATTCACAAGGACCATGCACTATTCTGGAAGAAAAGTCATAGCCAGGGCCTCCACGTGTCTGATTGTCTTAGACCAGTAGGACGACTTGGAGCAGGGGATGTATGCGAAATTCTCAAGTGTGGTGGTGAGGTCTGGTGGACAGGAGAGCTATTATTGAAACAGCTTACAGAGAAAGTCATTCCTATATTTGAAGCTGCATTTCCCGGTAGTCAAGCCTTATTTGCATTTTATAATACCAAAATCCACCAGAGCTATGCATCGGAAGCGGTACAGGTTGGAAACCTCAACCTTGGTCCTGGTGGAAAGAATTCAGTCCATATGTGGGATGGCTATTTGACCAATGGCAATCATCCACACATAGTTCAGAAGCAGTCTATAATGTTGACCGATGGCAGATTCAAAAGATTACGCATTTTTCTCCAAGAACGTGGCCTATGACCCATTGGACAAGGTTCCTTACACAATATTGTATCCTAGTTGAGGATCTAGGCAAACAAAAGCCAAATCCTGCATGTAAACATCCAACAAACATAAAGTGCTGTTCCCATACACTTCTCTCTTTACAGGTTGACTTTCAAGGACAAAACTGTCAATTAGCGGAAACTATTGAGCCAGCTGGCTATCAGCTTATCTTTTATCATGTCTTTATTGTGAACTTAACTTCATTGAGTACTTTTGGGGCTGTGCCAAATTTTATACATGGGCACATTGTGAATACTCTTTTTCTTCTTTGATATGTACAGTACCTGAGGTACTAGCACAAATTGCAAAATGTTTGATTTGGAAGTATTATCAGCAAACCTTACGTAAGATGGATGCTTATAGAAATAATATTGTATATAGTTGTCCAGATTTTAAAAGGCATGTATATACTCGATATTCAGCATATCGCAGAATTACCGAATCTGATGTCCATCTTAATTAGACTAGTATATTAACAATTTCCCTATCATATTGCTTCTCTTTTCCTTATCTTATTCTAGTTGTATCCAATGCAAAATATTCTCTGATATATAACAACTGGTATGGTATTCTTGTGAATAGATGGTAAAAGTTCTGCTTTTAGTATTTTATACCAAGTTAGCTACTATGATAGAAGGAAATAATGAATAAGTTAAGGTTCTATATCTCCAGTTATGAGGAGAATATAATTATACAAATAACATATTATAAAGATTTACATATTAGGGTTGAATAATATAGGTTATATAGGATAGACTAATAGTATCATATGGTAGTACAATTGCCATCGCAAGCGAGTTGTAACATTTTTTTTGTCCAAAAAGTAGTATAGAGTTTTGCCTTCTGTAACCATATAAATAGTACCATGTTATAAAGTAAGTATTAGGGTATTAATATACTAAAACATTAGTCGAAGTAGTATGAATCAACCACCAAGACATGGTTGACCTCTAGGTTTTAAGCACAAAACGCCTGAAAATATAATGCAAATATATAGATAGAATCTTATTTTTACATCAAAATATTTCCTATTTCATTCTGATATTTTCTATATATTTAAAATAATTTTAAACATTGTTTTCATGGTATAGTAGTATGTTTCAGTTAAATGAAAACTAGAGTTGAATTTATTGGAAATTATTTTTGCTGGTTGCCATAATTGAAATGTGTTTATCTATTCTTGGCAAAAATAGCCAAAGTGTAGGTGCTAACAAAAACCCAGTCATATTATGGTTTAAGAATGGATAAGGTCAACCATGTGGTTCAGTGGTAGCTCATTATGCAACATTATATAACTCACCTCACACTTGATCAAATCAAACAAAAAAACTATAGCAATTGTTATAATATGAGGCAGAATAAATGTACACTTTTATTGCTTGATTTAGTCTAGTATTAGGTTGGTATTATTATGTTGCACACTCAGCCATATTGTTGACTCTTATCCATTCTTGAACTATATACTATATTATACACAATAGTATAAATACAAACTCAAGTACTAGAGTAGTAACTAGAGTAGAGAGTTGTGTAGGATTAAATGTGTGAAGCTGATGTAAAGGGGCTGGGAAAGCTACTCTCATCATAGCATACAAGGCTAGTGGGCTATGTAAGGGGCTGTATTACTAAAGAGTAACCCTTTATCAAAGGGCAATTATTGGTATGTCCTGGTGGTAGCCACATAAAAGCGGCAGTTTTGATAGGCCAAAAGGTAAGAAGGATTTCAAATTGTGGGAAAAATGGAGTATTAGGAGTGTACCTTAACTACATTAGGTTGACTAGCTATTTATTCACTTTTCCTCTAAACCCTCCTTGACCATTTATTAAACGTATCTATTCCACTTTAACTGTTCTCAAATAATGTGCAAACTCACTTTAACCCTAAAGATATTTGTATCACCTATTCTAACTATCACAATCTTAATTTATTCCCAATAGAGTATACTAAACTTGGCCTGTAACTAATCTTCCCCTCTTTTACCTAATAGACCAACTTCAGTTCATAGTTTCCATTTGGGATTATCTCATGAAATACTTAATAATCAGTCCTAATGGTCCTCTTTCTTCAATCAATATCCTTATGTCCTTTCTAATTCAGACTGTCAACAATATAATACATTTAATTGATCTAATTGGATCTCTTTCCCAAATCTCCCTTCTTTGACAAAGGCTGGGCAGCCCTCTTATAAATACTATCTCTTGCCAGCATAGGTTTCATTTAAAAATTTAACTTCTAGAACTATATATTATCACTACTTTTTCTTGCTAGCCCTTTCACCTTCTACCAATCCTGTTATATATAACATCAATATCTGATAATATTACCATAATGGATACAGATATATGCAATCTGGCAACATATATCCCCAACAAAGGAGAAATGGGAGACCTATGTGAGGTAGCCAAAAGGAGCTGTAGAAAAAGCTGTCATATCATAGTTCTCAGAAAGCGCAGGCAACACTGATGATCTGTGAGAAAAGAGTTCACTCAGCTGGGTAATTTGTGTACTTAGGAATGCCCCTGGAGTAGAGAAGTTGTGTGAGTGAGAAGCCAGTTAGGTTGTTGAAGACACCTTTGATGTCCATAAAAACAGAGAAGACCTATTTGGCCAGGCGCTGTTTTCACGGGACTTTCTAGGAGAGCACAGCACCGTGCAACTATCAAAGAGCTAAAGTCGGGGAGGGAGCAACACTGGTTAGTGTGGATCAGCCCTGCATATCTGACCATAGGTGGCAACTAGTCGACCATCATTTTTTCCTGGAATTTTTAAGAAGTACAATAATGCAGAATGAGGAGGGGGATAACTAGTCAGCCTTGCCAGGCTTGGCGAGAACCACCCCGTTCGCTCTCCTACATCTCAACCTTTTTATCACCAAAATAACAATTTTCCTGAAAAAATCACAATATAATACAATCCAATTGAATACTCTTTCGCCTTCTACAATTCATGACATGGATAAACTCCATTCTTCCCTTGTCGGGTGTCATAGCCTCCGTTAAAATTCCCCTGTTCCATGATGAAATATCCTAGTCTTCTCTGCTCCTCTCTTCCTTCTGGTTCCACCGCGGAACCTTCCATAACAAGGCTCCACCTCCATCCCGCGTTGTTAAGCTTGCGCTTACCATTCAAAAAAATTCAATAGCATCATATTAACTAGTTTTGGGAAAAGGTGGCAGGGTGTTTGTTTAAATTAGCCTAGTTCCAGCTGCGGTTCTGTCGTGGCTGTTCGCTCACCAGTGATATTATAAATTTTGGCATCACTACTCCCAATTTTATTTAGGCGTACTTTAGTTCTTCATAATGGTGTGAGGGCTTTGCGAGGGTGGGCGCGGATTATGTTCCGTAAAATGCGGCACACGGCATTGACCAATAGGTACCCCACCGTGGTATATACATTCATTCGCCCACCCATTGGAACCGCATAGTGTAATGTAATCTCGTTCAATTGGGTGGCATAGTATCCTTGCCGACTGTATTTGCCAAGAGAAAGCGTACCGTACAATAGAGGTGGGAAAAACCGGTTAAGAAAAAAACAAAGTATGTTCATGAAAGGTAGGAGAGGTAAGTGGTGGGTATCTAGCTAGCCATCATGACAAACGCCGTAGTAACACTGTAACAAATAGAGACAGTAATAAAGTTATAGTAGAAAAGAAGCTTGATAAAAGAGTAGAAATAGTTACATAAATGAAAATAGAAGACAGAGTATGTGAAAAATGTGAAGAAAAGAAAAGAAAAAAACAAGCTATGCCAGGATTACCATTACTGTGCAACCCATTCACTACCTCTCTTCACAAACTTATCCAGAAGGAGGGAAACATCTGCCAGTACGAAACGACAAATGTAGAATCCAAAGAACTCTGCTGCGTGACGATGGCTAAGTTCCAATCCGACTTTGGTGGGTAAGGCGGTCTTCTTGGGTAGGCTGCCCTCGTCAAATACTGGGAGGTGGTCTAGTAGCGCACATGTATGTATTAGCTTCCTGTTTAATAGACAAAAAATAAACAAAAATAAACAAAAATAAAATAAAAATAGAATAAAAATAGAAAACGGGTAGTATAAGTAGCACTCGTAAATCGCTCACCAAGAATCTGTGCGGAATCAAACAACCTCGCCAAAGCACTGATATAAGCAGCATGAGGCCCACCAAAAGTAACACCCTCCAAGTTCCTCTTAGGCTGAGAGGAGGAATCTGCCACGCCTACGGCCATCGGCAACCCACTGCTACCGTAGTAGTCTCCACCGGCAGTATTAGACGATGAACCAAAGCTGGCGAGCGCGGTGTTGGAGGTCTTTGTGCGGAGCTTGCGCAAAGAAAAGTAGCTCTTCCCTCCGGTAACGCCGGTGGATTTGGTCACCATGTCATGTGCGTTGCCCTCTGATATAGTGTGCTCGGTTTGGTAAAGGGACCTCGCACCGACTGATCCTACTTCATTTCCAAGCTTCTTTGAAAGAACAGCTTGCGCGCGATCGAGGACGCCTTCAAGCGATTGCATTTCTTCATAGAGAGCGCGTATGTCGTCACGTTTTACTGTCGCAAGTTTGGCCAATGCTGCGCTGACAAGGTCGCATGCAGAAATTTTGTCGTCCACGGCGCGGATTTTAACTCCCTTGATAAACCAGACCTCTCGAGGTACAAATAGTCTAGCAGAGATGTATCCACCACGGGGATGGGCGACGGTTTGATAAAAACATCTCATCAACCAGAATGGCTTAGACAACGGCTCGGGGGGGCAGGGTTCGAGAGGCACTGGAATACCAGAAGAGAGAGCCTCCTCACTACCAGGCGTAGCAGGTGAATGAAGTTTACTGTCGAAAAGGTGCATTCCTCCAGCGGGGAGTCCAGCAGTTGGAGGGGCACCCATTGGAGTATTGGGCACGATGGTGGGGGTAGCCGGAGTTGCCGATCTCGGAAATCCCTTTCTTAAATTTGAAGTACTAGATGATGCAAACAGGCCGTTGTGGGGGGTTCCTGGAGATTCGGTGTCGGGGCCACCAACATTCCTACTCTTCAGGCTCGCCGACGATTGTATCTGCCTCAGCGAACCGGGGATTCCAGTAATTCGCGGAGTATACCTAGCTGGAGAACCTGATACGCCGTCGTCAGATACTGTCTTTGTCAAAGGAACACTTAATCCAGGAGGCTCGAGCGTCGGGGGCGTTGGTGACGAAAGCTTTCTTCCAGAAATACCTTGAGCAGTCGCTGGAGGATCCGGCAACGAACCGGCTGTAAAGTCGCTAGAGGCACCCGGTTGGGACGAGGGTACGGCTGAGGCTGACTTTGGAGGGGCGTTCAATGGAGGGCCTACTGGTGGTAATGGAGGTGGTTCCGACGGAGGTTCTGAGTCTATTGCTCCTGGTTGTGGTGACGGCCCACGCACCAAAGTTGTTGGTATGGCTGTTGTGTTTGAAGAAACCGTATTGGACGCTGATGTTTCAACCTTGAGAGGCTCTGCCAAGGCCGAAAGGCGTCTACTTCTTACACTCTTTGAAGAGTTAGTAACCGCAAGCCCTGGGATCGCTGCAATATTAGGGTTAGGGAGTGTGGGCAGTGGTTCCTTAATTTTTTGCACTGACGGTGCCAAGGGCGCCGGCGCCAGCGGTGGTGGTGGTGGGGGTGGTACCTGAGGAGGAAGCGAGGGTGGAGGTGGGTGAGGTGGAAGAGATGAAGGTGGGGGTGGAGGAGTTACTGGTGCCTCTGTTACTGTATCCAAGAGGGTTCCATTCAGCATATGGGCCGAACTAACCGAGCTTGCCCATGTTGTCCCTGACGAGTAGCCACTCGAGCCCGATTCCCTAGGTAGCGTCGAACCGGAATATGTGGTGGACGCTGACTGTCGGGGTAATGCTGTTTTCGAATCCAGGTTAAATTCGAAATCGTCAAGTGTATAGCCTCTTGTCATCTCCTCCAGCATTCGCTCCTCTTCATCAGACTCGCCGCCCTCCATATTGTCGAAAAAGTCCACATCAGAATCCCTCCTCTTGTCGGTGAACCCTAACCTTTCCCTCTCCAATCGCCTTTCCCTTTCCTTCTGTATCTCCACTTCCATTTCCCTCTCCACCTCCCTAACCCTTTCCTTTGCCTTCTCAGCATTCATCCTCGGACTTTTCATCATCAACAATTCATCGTCATCACGATCATACGTGTAGTCTACTTCATAGCCGTCATCGTAAGCCGCCTCCACTGCCGCATCAAGCTGAGAATCGAAATCCTCCTCAAATTGCCGCATAATCGCCTCCTCCTTATCCCTCCCTAATTCCCTATCACTCTGCTTCCCTGCCCCCCCCGTCCACCCAGGCGATGATTCGCCAGATACTGACCCACCAGATTCATCGATCGTGTTCAACCAAGACGTAGAAGCTTCACTTCCCTGTCTAGAATGCGTATTATTTGATGATAATCCTGATTGTCTATGCGATGATGACCTCCGCGACGAAATTGAGGACGCATCTGACACAGATCTTCGGATACCATAGTCGCGTTCTTTCGCGGGCGAAAACCGAGGCGACAAAGCAGCTGCCCCAAAGGTAAAGGACTCCCTATTATTGCCCTTGCGAAGACCATGCCCCAACCCCTCAATTACTGTCTCCCTTTTTGGTGAACAAGGCGGCCGCCCTGGGGAGAGGGGGTCTAGGATATGGTCCGCTGACCGAGACCTGGCTATGGGCAGTGGCGGTAGGGGCTCGGTATTTGAATTTGTACCGGGACCCAGGTACAAGGAGTCTCTCCTTGGGGGCACAACTGCCGCCAGCGGAACACCCTTGGCATATCGATTATTTCCGATGACCGAGGCGGCGGTAGCAGTTGATATTATCACTGTTAATTCATCGTCTTCAGGTGGGTACAGGCTTTCCTGGTCAGTGAATTCTTCCGTCAATGGCCTAGCAGGCAACTCCTTCTCGATCCCTGTAGGACGCGGTGATAAATTCTGAAGTTCTTCAATTCGCTGACTATATGTCTCTTGCTACTCCCTCACCTCAATTAGTCACGTGTTTGCAAATTAACTAATGACTACCTTCATAACCGTTGCATGGGCCGGGTGAGAGTTTCCCCGGGGAAAGAAGACACAAAGGCGGGGAGTTGGGTAGGAAGCTCACAATGGCTTGTAGTTTCCGTCTATCCTCATCCGCGCCAGCCCTCATCATGACCTGACCTAACAAAACACAAGCATCTTCATAGGCCTCCATCGCACCTTCATAATTCTCAGCATTATCCAACATCACAGCCGTGTTGGCTTTATGAAGTGCCGAAGACAACATTGCTTTCTGCGAATGTGACCGATGCTCGCGCGTCCGAGCTTTGACCGGGTCCTTGCCTTTCTGCGAATTATTCCCCAATGGTTCTCCCGAGTGTTTTACGACAGCATAGGCAGGGTACAGGGAGGGCGCGGGCGGAGGTTTAGGCGGTAATGCCGGCGCCAACTGGGACCCCGAAGGTATTTCAGGGTAAGCTCTCGAATCCTCCTCGGGGTAGACAATCGGACTGCTGGTAAAAAGGCGATCTGGATTCGCCCTCAACCGCTGGGGAGAAGATTTCCAGAAGTGAGAACCTTCAGAATTACCCGTAGAAGGAGTTGTTATGGAAGAATTCGTTCCCGAGCTCGTCAAGGGGTTGTTTCCACGTCGTTGAGGCGACGAGGCGACAGATGCAGCCTGGGACACCGTATCTGTCGAGTGCGAACGCAATCGTAAGGACGGGCGGATCCGCAATGCAGTTGCAGGAGTCGAAGTGGTCACAACAGCAGCCGTCGCCACAACAATAGAAGCTTCTACACCGTCTCCTCGTGAGCCCCCCAATGTTCCCTCCGCGCTCCCACTAATTCTATCAAGACTCCGATTACCCCTTATTGTCCTGCCGCTATCAGTGCTGTGTTCAGTCTGAGCTATGGAGGACCTCCTTTCAAGTAAATCAGACGACACGTGCGGAACCGCTACAGCCCCCTTTCCGGATGACGTTGAAGATGTTGAAGGTGAGGACGTGTGAGTGGTCTTCGTAGTCTGGTAGGTTGATGGATGAGAAGATGATGATGATGGAGGTGTTGCTTCTAACGCCCCACTTGACCGCACCATCCCACCCAGCGAGTATTACTTTTTAATTAGAATTAGTATAAGTTTTTGTCTTAGGAGTTGATGCGCCAGGGGAAAAAAGGGTTGGTGATAATAGGGTGCGCAAGAAGCGGGCTTGATCTAAGCAAAGACTAGCTCCGCTCCACCGATTGTGCAATCCCTTCCTCCAGAAACCGCCCTCTCCCAAACCAAATGTCTATGAAAGAAAAGACTCAAGAGAAATAAAAAAAAAAATGCAAAACTCCCCTCCCTCCTCCACCACAAGGAAACAAACGGGATAAATGCTCGGAGGTTGAACCAAGGCACGAGGGCCCGCCCCTGAAAACGAAACGGCGGAGATTGATTCGTCGACTGTCCTTGGTTGCTGGGTTCTCGAGCGGGTAGGGTAGCTTAGAAAGGATGTCTCTCTTTTATTTTATTTTATTTTTTCCCCCTCTGCTCTCTTTCTTCCCCTTCTTCACTTTCCCCTAGTACTCTTTTTCCTCCTTTCTTCAAGTGACCAATAATTGAACTAATTTAGCTTTCGAATATTATTATTTTTTTGTTTTTTTAATTGTTTGCGATTGCCCTTTCTCTCTTGTTTCTCCAAGAACGAATAGCCGGAGTGCAAAAGTTGGCGAGTCGACTTTGGGGGGGGGGGACCAATATGTGTAACAGGGTGAATCGTTTGGCTAGAGGGAAATGAGAGTTTGAACCGTTTGGGGATTATGGAGGCGGGAAACAAAAGTGACAAGAGGAGAGATTGCTATGTCTGGGAATATAGGCAGAAAAAATAATAACAAAATGTGTTGACTAAGTGAGAGAGAGAAAGAGAAGTGAAAGGAAGGAGAGGCCGACGACAAACAACACGGATCTGTGCTCCAAAAAAGCGATGACGACGCCAAACCGACGAAGAAACTGACACAAAAAGTCTGAAAGAGGAGAGGCTGTTCGAACGTGCCTGCCGTTATGGCTAGGGGGGGGGGAAGGGGACTATTCGAGTGCGAGCAGATGGAAGGAGCAGACACAATTCAGGAGATTTACCTCCGGTTTGTTAGGGGTCAGCTGAAAGCTATACTTGTACCTTTGTGGAAGGGGGGGGGGATGACAGTCAAGAGTAGGGTACTCGTACAGTGCTCGAGTACTCGGGCGGCGGGTAAGAACAGTACCGTAGTTGAGGAAAGAGTTGCAAGAGGGAAGTGCAAATTACAGTACTGTACAGTAGAAAAAGTAGTGAGACAAAAAGGGACTATAACAAATGAAGAGAAACAAAAAATAAAGGCTTGCCCGAAGGTGAAGAAGCTGAAGAAGCTGAAGAAGTTGAGGAAGAAATATGATAGGGTAGCACTCCTTCTTTGGAGAAAAAGGTATGATATGTCAAAGTTTAAAGATCCCTTTCCCCCTCTGGCTTGTTTTTTTCTTTTTTTTTCCTTTTTTTTTTTTTTTTTCATCCCCTGGCTGGTTTGGCCCTTCCCTCCCTCCTCTTCTCCTTGACACAAAAGCGCACAAACACACACATTCATTCCAATTCTCCCACTCCCTCACAAACTAAACTAACCTACAGAATTCAACTCAAACACTCAAACACAACACACTGCAAACTATCATAAAAGAAGCCTCGGAGACTCTCGACTTCCTCCCTTTTTCTTATTTTCCTTTTTCAATGGCTAGCTCTCTCTCTCTTGCAGTTACCCCTTCCAGACGGGCGAATATCCCTTGGCTCAATGGTTCCTTTGACGCCAGACCAAACCAAGACAGGCTTTGTTTATGGCACAGCTCGGCAATAGAAAACACGAATCTTTCCCTTCTCCCTGTGTATGTGTGTATGTATGTACTCGTATGTATGTATGTATGTATGTATGTGTGTATGTATGTGTACGAGTATATGTATGTGTAGCGTGTACGAGCACGAGTACCGCACTGTATTGTATGCCAAGGGCGCGGGGGTCGGGGAAACAGTGCGATATCTCCCGGCATGATACGAGTGTCATAACTCCTCGAGTACTCGTGCTCGAGTACACCAGTGGTTGTACTGTAGAGAGGGGGAGAAAGAAGAAGACCTACAGCACCACGGTTCTACGCGAGAACATGCAACATCGTACCACCGATGAGAGACGAGTTGGGGATGGGGATAATTCAAGGATAAGATGCTGTACGAGTACTCGAGCACTAGCAGGAGTACAGTACACTACAAGCACCAGTGCTCACATGTAGCTTAGGGCATAACGCACAGATCAAATCAATTCACAAAGCAGCCACCAGTTCCATGACCTCTAGCGTAAGGGAGATCACACTCAACACAAATAAAAATGTCAGTTGCTGCGGAAGGAATTCCCTATCCCCAATTCTACAATAAGGGCCTCAATACGGCGCAGTACAATGCCGGTATTGCACAAAACAAGGGAACCC
>QFET01000940.1:0-16109 GCA_003316355.1 Tuber calosporum | reverse complement strand
TTCCAGCACGGTTCTCAGTATGTAGAGACCATCAATCTCCATCGCTTCGATCCAAGAGCGTTTCTCTCCCTCTCTTCTCAGTGACGCTCCCCCATTGCGGTGAAAATCGACAAGCAAATTTGACTTCCGCAGCTGGGATATCGAGAGCAAACTATTGCGACCGCAGTCAGGAACATGAAGTACGTCATGAAGGATTAAACTCTTCCCGCATTTTTCGCCCGCATCCCATACGTTAAGAGCGACATCGCCCCTACCAAGAGCATCGATCTCGGAATTGTTCGCGACCCTGATCCTATGGTTCCCCTTGGGAATCGACGTATACGTAATGAAGCAGCTGCGTGAGCCTGTAACGTGGTTACTGCACCCGCTGTCCAGTAGCCAGTGGCCTTCATCTGATGGAAAGCGAGGAGTACTGAAAGCTGTAAACAGAGATGTGTTTGGCGTTCCACCCGGTGCCGCTTGGGCAGCCGTCGTTGATTTGTCCACCACAACACCTCTTCTCTGATCGGATTTGAGTTTGCGACACTCACTCTTCCGGTGACCCTTCTTTTGGCAATAATAGCAGGTAATTCCCATCCCCGCTCCTTGTATATCACTCCCAAAATCACCTCTCGAGTTTCGCCCGTCGAACTTCCTCCTAGCGCTTTGGTAACCATTGCTTTTACCTTGAACTGCAAGGACAGTCTCGCCCATTCCGTCAGCCAGCCTGTCTCGATTGAGCGTAGACTCCCTAGCCTTGATCGCGGCGATAAGGTCCTCCGGTCGATCCGGTTTGATAATGGTAGCTTGCAGGTCCTGCCATTCTCGCCAGGATGGGGGCAGCCCATTCAGCAAGTAGAAAGTCTTTTCCTTTGGCTTGATCTCCTCATCAGCCTCCCGCAGGTCCTCCATGATGCGCTCCAGCTCATGAACATATTTCACCGCCGTTCCATGGGCTTCGAACAAGCAGTCGAATAGAGACCTCCGATAAAAGTAAAGCTCCAGACCCAAAGCCTCCTTGTGCCTCGCATTGAGCACATCCCACAGCAGGGCAGGCTGCTCATCGTAACCATCCGCGTTGTACTGAACACATATGTGCGGTTCCATTGAGTTACGAATCTTAGCGGTAATCCGGTAACACTTGCGTCGATACTTGCTGCGAGCGCTGACCACAGCCAAATCAGTGCTCTCCGGATCAGGCGAAACCTCCCTCCCAGAGACGATCCACCACATATCCAATTCCTTATGCTGATCAGCCATTCATTGCCGCCAAGGAACAAAATTCTTATCCCCAAGCAAAGGAAACGCCATCCGCGGGGTGACACTGAGATCGTACGAATCTGCCATTGTCGCGCTTGACAGACAGACAGATGAACGGATGGATAGATAGATAGATGGATAGATAGATAGATAGATCCGTGAACCGTGGATATAAAGCGTAAACGAGGGAAGAATTAAAGCGCAAGAGATGAACGAAACCAAACAACCAGACGAACAGGAAGAAATTATTCTAGGTACCGCGGTGTAGCAAACCGACCTTCGAACTGTGTAATTTCTGTTTTCATAGAGCGTGGGACACGCAGAGGCTCATAACCTGTTAGATGTTAATCGTCTCACTCTAGAAAGTGAGGTATATAGTACGTGAGATAAGATGTTCGTTACTACCAGTGGTACAAGAGAAAGAAACTATTTTAAGGGAAACACCCGTGCCAAGCCAACTCCCGCACAACCACCGATAGACCTAACGGCCATAACATGACAGTCCCACAGACATGACCTAAGTGGGTAGCCGTACCTCAAACACAGTAGAGCTTACCAGCGCTAACATGAAACTCGTGGTCTAGAGATTTTAATCGCCGGGTATGTGGTGGAGACAGAGGCTGTCCTGACTACTGGACATTGTTTCTTTTTTTTTCTTTTTTTTTTTTTTTTTATATCATGTATTGCTTGTTAAGGTACAAGAACTCGCATGCATCGTGAGATATGGCGTAAAGAAAACCGTAAATCCAAAATGAACAAACAAAGTGAAGAACACCCCCAAAGCTCCTAACGATGCCGTGCATAAGACATGTCACCACATACGCTTAATCAAAAAGTAAATGAAACAAACCAAGGCCCAAGGGCCAACTTGTAACATACAAGGAAACGCAACCACAAACACCCAGGCAAATCCAAGCCAATGAAAATATAAGCTAAAGCGGCCGAGGCGGAGAGGAAGAAAGAAGGAGAAGGGCCACGAAGGAGGCAGGGGAAGAGGGGAAGATCATTGGAGAGGGGGAGCGGCCCCCTGGGGCAGGCATAAGGGGGAGGAAAGCGGTTGCCGTCTCGCGGATAAAGCGACCGAGGGCAAGGAGGAATGGGAGCGTGGACCAGAGAGAGGCCTCAGGGCTAATGTCCGTGACACCTAGGAGGTAGCGTGACCGTTCCTGGGCCGTTGAGGGACAGCGTAGAATGCCGTGGCTAAAAGTCTCATCCTCCTCACCACAACGGAGGCAGAGGGTCGGAAGGCCAACGGAAAACCAGGAGGGGTGGGCCGCAAGGTAGCTCTTGTGTGAGCGCATCTGATGCACGCGCCTACCAATGAACTTCCCTAAGCCCATGAAGGGGTGAGGCGACAGGCGCCTGGGAAAATGATAATACTCAGGAGGAGGAGCGGTCCTGAGCCAGTCATCCATAAGGAGAGCATGGGCCTTCCGATGCAGGAAGCGGTAGGCAGAGGTCATGGCTGTTGCAGGCAGCAGGGGGGGGGGAAAGGATACTAGATCCGTCCTATTCAGCGTAGGAAAGAACAATGAGCCCAAGAGTGGCAGTGCCAGATGAGCCAGAGCATCAAGCGTGAGGTGTGTGCGTACCGGGGGTGAAGGGGGGGTCGTCCGCCAACTAAGGGGCATAATATTGGCGTGCAGACGCCTACACAGGTATCAGAAAGAATCTGGTACACGAAATTGTAGCACCGAAGGAAAGTCAGGAGGAAGGCGAGCTGCAGCCGGACTGGCGGAGGGCGGGAAGGACAGCAGGTAGAAGGCGGCCAGGCGTCGACAGTGCCTGGCCAAGGAGGCGACTGGGGGGAGGCAGGCTTCTGGGGAGAGGATCGGGGTAGGGGTAGAACGGAAGCAGTTGGTGACCCATCGCTGGACAGAACGCCAAAAAACCTCCATGCGGTCCAAAAGTGACAGGGAGGGCACCCGAAGGTCTGCTCCATAGAGGAGGATAGGTAACAGAAGGGCGACGGCCAGCCTGTGGCACAAATGGGGGGAGGGGCCAGACCCTAGGGGTGACAGCCGCTGAACAGTGGAAAAAGCACCGAGGGCAAGAGAGAGACGGCGGGAAAAATGAGCACTAGTGGAGAGAGAAGGGGTAAACCAGTAGCCCAGCCAACGGACCTGGGACTGCGGGGAGAACTCCTGGCTACAGGCCACCTACAGGTCCTTATATGGGCACTCATCCCTCAACCCTAACCCTAATCACTCATATCTATGAGTCATACTCTTGGCATGACTCATATTGAGTTATACTATGAAATCCAGCGGCTGACTCCTATGGGTCAACTGTGCAGTGTACCAAAAGAATCAAAACTCATAAAACAAGTCATGTGGCCTTAAGTGGTCACATGTGTGAAACCCATAATCAAAAATATGAGAGATGTGCGAAAATCATTACAACATTTGATACACAAGTATGGGTCATGTGCACGATCAACCAATCATAATGTAACAATGAATGTACTATTGTGTATCATTTGAATCCCCATGACAACTCCTAAATCATATTGGGAAATCTGACAACCTTCTCTCTTATACCTATAAATCATGTGAAATTCTGCATTACTTAGGCACCAATAGTGACATTAGCTCTCCTCTCCAATCAGCTTGAGTCCCATCAGGCTCAACGACCTATTCTTGTGAGGCTTTCTCCAAACCTGGGCAATTCCTTTTTCAACTTCCGAACTTGATGTTTGGTGTGCTACCAACTTTTATAAACTTCTTCTGATGTTAGGTTTGCCGTTCTGATAGTTTGGTCTGAGTTGACAATCATCCTCTAGTAGGTATGCATACCATGTTTTTGGTTAAGAATTGTGGCTTGTCTGGTGCCCAGTGGGTATCGTAACCCCTGAATTTGTCGTTCATGGCATCCCACAATTGGAATAGTATCCATGGAAACCTTTTCGCCCCCTCTGTGCTCAACTGTATCCTCACAGTTACCTTCCTTTTACTTATGCATGCATCATTTCCTTTCAGGGGTGCCGCTTCCTTGGTGTGTTGGGGTTGGTACCCCGCATCGTTTTGGTTGTGTCGATGTACACAGCACTTGTCCTTGAAGCAGTGGATACAGGACAAGTGCTTGTGGGGTTGTTATGGTTTGCATATTTTTAGTTGTTTAGGAAACCAATTAGATCCTGCCTTATTGCGTAAATGAACGTGGCACTCGTCATCATAGCAGGCACTCTATGAAAGTGTATTCTGTTCTGCCTGTTTGTGTCTTTCCTCCTGGGTTGCATAAGGGGTGGCTGGTTGGTGTGATAGCTCTTGGGCTATCACCCCAACTGTCAGCGCGTGCCAAGGTTATTTGTTCCTTTGGTTGTTCCTCCCTGGGTTACATCTTGACTGTAACCTATTGGGAGTTTTCTTGAGTGCTGCTGATTGAAACGGTCAATGGCAATGCTGGCATTAATGAAATTCTCTACAGGGTACCACGTTTTGTCGTGTTCCGGGGAGTAGCCAGGCCACTTGGCTCTGAATTGTAGGCGTCATCGGTGTATGGGTGAATTGATTATTTGTTCGAGTTCGACTTGCTGTCTCCTTCTATTTCGATAGGTAGAGGTGGTTTTCTTTGTGAGGGGAATTGATTATTGTAATAGGGTTCGAGGAGATAGATGTGGAATGTGTTGTTGTCCTTGATGTTTTGGGGCAAGGCGAATTTATAGGCACTTGTGCCCACCTTCGTAAGGATCTTGAATGGTCTGATTTTCTTGTAATCTAGCTTCTTGCATGGTCCTGTGGTCCTAAGGATCCTTGGCAGTAACCGGACAATATCGCAGAACTTATGACTCAGATCTGGTTTTCTGTGCTGATCGTAATTCTCCTTCTGTCTTAACAGTCCACGGACCATTACCTGATGTAGGATACTGTGCAGCGGACCCATTTCTTCCTTATCAGTTCTTTCTTTTTGTATTATATGGCCAATTGCCTCATGCTCCCGGTGGCGACCATAATTCGCATAGAATGGTGATGTCTTCATGGTTTCTTGTCTTGCATCATTGTATGCGAATTCTGCCAATGGTAGTAGGTCGGTCCTGTCGCCCTATTGATAGTTGATATAGGCTCGTAGGTATTGTTCAAGTATCACATTTGTCCTCTCAGTTTGTTTATTGGTCTGAGGATGCAAAGCTGTACTCAACCTCCTTTCTATCACTAATGATTTCATCGTTTCTCCCCATAGTTCTGATGTGTACAAGGTTTCTTGATCCTTGATAATATCCTGTGGTAGTCCATGGCTAAGAAATATTTCCTTCTGGAATATTTGCACAAAGGCTTTAGTTGTCATATCCTTGTTGCAAGGTATGAAATGACTCATTTTGGTTAAGAGGTCGATTACTAGTAGTATGGCGTCATAGCCGGCTGATATCAGAAGGTCAGTGATACAGTCTTTTGCTATGGGTGTCCATGGCTGGTGTGGTGCTTCGTTTGGCAGCAGTAATCCATATGGTGCATGCCGGATTGCTATTGTCCTTTGGGAGGTATCGCAGTTTTTAATATATGGTTTAATATCCTCCAGCATCCAGCGACAATAATATTGCCTGGCTAGAAGGGCAGTAGTTTTGCTTGTTCCCCCATGGCTGGTTATTGGTGGATCGTGATTCTGTCGTATTATGGTTTTCCTTATCGCTCTTCTTATGGGACTCAAATTTTCCCTGGATAGCAGATATATCCTTCCTTCCATTCGCATGTGCCAAGTGCCACTACTTTCATCAACGTGTCTCCGCTTCCCAGGGTATCGTGGATTGCTCTTATCTGTTTATTAGTTTTGCTTGCTTCTCGGATTCCTGCATCCTCTTCTGTAAACTTCACAACTTCCATTGCTTCATTGTGGTGTTCCATTGGTAGCAGGATTGTGTGTTTCTGTTGAATCTATTTGTCAATTTTCTAGGGATATCTTCTACTCTTCTCGTTAAGTTGTCTGGCTTTCCTCCTTCTTTTCCAGGTCCATATTGTATCTTGACATCGTATTGGGTGTGTGTTTCACTCCAGCAAATATGTCGGTCATGAGTTCTGTTAGGGTGGTGAAGGGTACCAGGTTCTTGTAGTCGGTGGGTATCACTACTTGATATTGTATCCCTTTTGCATATCTTCTCCATTCTTTTAGAGCTTGCACGATTGCAGAAGCCTCTTTGTCTTATATGTCATGGATGCATTCCATGGGTGACATCGTTTTCGAGCAGTATGCTACTGGTTGGTATTTTACATTCTCCCCTATTTCTGATAATTTGCCGGAGTATAGATATTTTAATACATCAGTTTCTATCATGATCACTTTCTCAGAATCATAATGGACCACGAGTGGTGCAGGGGTTAGGCGTCGGCGTAGTTCATCGAATGCCTGTTGGGGTTGGTCCGTCCAGTTCCATTTGCCCTCTTTCTTGGTGAGCTCATATATGGGTTTGGCCATACTGCAGAACTCTTCCATGAATCGCCAATAGTAGTTGCAGAATCCCTTAAAGCATTGTATGATTTTCTTGTTTACTGTTGATTTCTATTCCCATATTGCTTAGGTCTTGATGGGATTGACACTAACTCCCTGTGCAACTATGAAGAATCCCAGGTATTCTATTCGTTCTTTGTTGAACTCACACTTAAATGGTTTGAGTGTGAATCCTTCCTTTCGTAAGGCTTCCACGATATTTCTAACATAACTTTGGTGTTGTTCAAGCTTTACTGAGTATATGAGAATTTCGTCTAGGTAAAGAATACAACTGATATCCAGGAACCGGCTCAGGATTCTGTTGACCCATCTCTGGAAGGCTGCTGGGGCAATTTTAAGCCCTAAGGGCATGACAGTATATTCCTATATACCGTATTGGGTAGTAAATATTGTTTTCCATTCATCTCCTTCTTTGATCTTCATGTTGTGGTAAGCATTTCGGATATGAAGTTTGTGGAATATTTTGGCTGTCCTTAGCCTATCCAGGGCGTCTCCTATCTGTGGTAGCGGGTATTGGTCCCTTTTGGTAACTACGTTAAATCCTCAGTAATCCATACATAGTTGTATATTGCCATCTTTCTTTTTGACAAACAGGATTGGTTATCCTCCGTTTGCAAATGAATCTCAGATCCAGCCTTAGTTTTGGTTGATACAGAGATATTCTCGTTATTCTTCCAGCTCTCTTTCTCTCAATGGGTACGACTTCTAGCTGGTACCATTTCACCTTTCTTTAGGTTGGTGTCAAAATAAAGCTTTACCCGGTGCGTTGGTAGCCACGTTTCTTCTTCTTCCTTGAACAGGTCCAGGTACTGATGATATTCCCTTGGTACAAGGTTCCATGTCTTCTCCTTTTCTTGTCCTCCCTTTGCCTTGACGGCCAATTCAGTGCTGATATTAATTGCTTCGATCCAGCTAGGCTTAATTGCCTTATAATCCCATTTGAGGATCCCTGTGACTTCACCCCTACGATAGAACTTGCCAAACGTAGTGGCAGACGTCTCGTTTATCTAGATTCTTTGGGGTTCTGGTTTGACCATACATCCAAATCTTGCTTCACCTCTCATATTAGGTGCCAATTGCTTCATTTCTTCGCAATATCCTAAGACAAGCATTTCTCATATTAATTGCGCGATTCTGCTTTCTGGCTTGACTGTATAATCGTCCTTTCCCAGCTTAACCAGTGCTACCGTGATTTCACCCATATAGTCAGTATCGATTAGCCCCGCATTGACACTAATCTGATGTTTAACTGCCAATCCGCTGGGTAGAACAATCCGCCAATAGGTGTCTTCCGGTAATTTGATAGCTATTCCGGTACTTATTGGTTTTTGGTCTTTTGCTAGTATCGTGACTTTTTCACTTCCTTACAGGTCGTGTCCTACTGCCCTTGCTGATCCTTAGTTAGGAATCATTGCTGTTTTCTTTAATCTTTGTATTTAGAAGTTCTGAACATCCTTAGCCTGGATCTTGGATAATTGCATAGTTAAATCCTCTTCCAGGGCTTCTGCTTCTAGAACTAGGTCCACCGCTGGCGAGCTTTCTAGGCATACCTTTGTACTCTTTTCGCTATCAAAAGTAATCTTCTTACTTTCCCAGTCGATCTAGGGGTTCTGTCTTCTTATCCATGGAAGCCTTAAAACCGCCTCGTGGTTAGGCAAATCTGTGATTTGGAACGTTGCCACTTCCATATGGCTGCTAATATCAACAGGTACTTTTGCTATATGGGTAATTAGTCCGATAGCGCTAAGCTCCGCGTCCACAAGGTCGATTTCACTTATTTCTTTTACTTTCTTAATTCGTATGACGTGTCATTGGCTAAATTCCTAAACGATAAAGTTTTCTGTAGCGCTTCAGACAATCATGCCGTTCATGATGACTGTCTTGTACTTGCCATGTAATTGAATTTTGACCATGGCATGGTCTTTTTCTAGTTTCAATGTTTCCGTATTTGCAAGTGCCATGTAGATGTTGCCGATTCCAATAGTTTTAGATGTCTTGTCCCACAACCTATCGCTCACTAGAGACGATTGTCGTTTCCCCACTTATCAGGTGATTATCTTGTCTCTATTTCGCACAGCTTACTTCGTAGTTTCTAGCGGTTATTGTTTGTCTTGCTGTTGAATTGCGTGGTATTGTCCTTCTCTTCTCGTGCATTTTGGCAGTCACTGAATCTGGGCCCTGGTCTGGCGCATCCCCGGTGTAGATTGTTGTTACTTCTTCTTGTAAATTCTGCTTCTGAGAGGTTCAGTCATGGGCGTCTTATGGTCGCAGCCAGTTCCATTGGGTCTCAACAGGTTTACGTATTGTTGCCCGATCTCCCGCTTCTATTATCACACATGGGCCTTTCCTGTTCACCGATAAAGGTTCTGTTGTTCCCTTGAAGCTGAGTGATCATGTTCATCCAGTTTTCTTAGTCAATTGCCCACGCCGTAAGCACATCGACATTTGTAGCCATCCTATGCTCCATTACCTATGCTTCTTAGAGCGTTCAATTAATTCCTCTAAGGAACTATCTTCTCAACCTTCTATGGTCCTCATTAACATCCGTAGCTGTCAGGCGGAAGTCATTCCAGTATTCAGTAACTAGTTCTTTGCCTTGCCTTAGGCGTGCGAGCTTTGTCCTCGCTGCATTTGCTGCGTCCACATCCCCAAACTGGTCTTCGAGGGGTACAGTGAATTCGTCATAGGCAGTACAGGTCTCTGTTTTGCACCCTTCTGCAAATAGAGTTATCCAGCTTGCTGCTGCGTCCCTTAGCAGGCTTTAAACGTAGGTAATGTATTCTTTATGTAGTGTTTCTCCTGTCGATTCAAAGTAGCATAGGCATTGTACTAAGAAGTTTCGTAGTTTACTCATTATTCTATAGAAGGTAAGGGGTTTCTCGACCTTGATCGGGTAGTTGGCTATATCTCGCTGATTGTTGATTAGGTTCCGGATTACTTGGAACTGTGCAGTTATGAATCCTGCTAGTAGCTTTCCAGCTCCACCATCAGCAGTTGATGGTCCTGGAATAAACATTCTTTCTGGTCCTGGTGTTTCAGGTTCTAGGGATCTGGCTGGTGAGGCAGGCTCAGATGTGACTGGACTAGCAGTCCTTTGTGACTATCATCTGGATAGGTTTGCACTGAGTGCTTCTTCAATTGCTGGACCAAGTGTTATGGTATCGAACTCTACCTCTTTGAGGTCAATGTCGTTGTCTGTAAAGTTTGCCCCTTTGTTGTTAGGTGTTCCTTAGGTGATGCAACTAAATGTTACAGTAATATGCTGTCAGCTGACTTGTAACAGGTAACTACTTCTCTTAGGTTGGATGAATATAACTGCACCTTGCTATATTCCGGTATGGGACCTGTCGCTAATATCAGCCACCAAAGTAGGAGTACTATTGCAATCAGTCGTACTAGGTTAAGATCCAAATTGTTCTTAGGCCTATGCCAACATTTTATTGATAACCGAACCCTATAGTTTCTATCGCACAACGCCAATAGAGTAGTGGAGAGGTAAAGAGGTCCAGTAATTGTATAGGAAAGAACTTAGAGCCTTACATGAAGAGTCCAAAACGCAGGCCGCTTTTTTTCTAACCTTTTTTTTTTTTTTCTCTTTTTTTTTTTTTATATCATATATTCATTGTTAAGGTATAAGAATTTGCCTGCAGCACTAGCTATGGCATAAACAAAAGCTCAATCCTAAAAACCAAACACAAAGGAAACTAGTGGCACATAAAGCTCCAAATGGACAGGTAACTGTCCATACACCTTGTATGATAAACTCAAGTGAGGAAAAGCCAGCCTAGGAAACATACAAAAACCAAGCCATCAGGTAAGGAAAAACAGCAAGTTTTTTAAGAACTTGTGGACAAAAAAAGAGGGTGGGCAGGGGACCTCAGAGGGGTAGGGGCAACCAAAGAAGGCGGAGATGAGGGCGGGGACAACACTATGTTGGGGCGGAAGCCAATCTGCCTCTCTTGTACGTAGGCGACCAGGTTGAGGAGAAGTGGTATAGATGACCAGATAAGGTCGTGCGTGCCAGTCCCCATGACAGCAGGGAGGTGGTGTCCGTGGGCATCAGTGGTTGCCATTCAGGAGAGTATGGTGTAGAAGTCTACATTGTGGTACCGGCAACATGGATATAGATGGGCTCCCCTTCAGAGGCCCAGGAAGTATGCAGGGCTAGGTAGCTCGTATTGGCACGCATTTGGTGAATGCGACCCGCTATAAACTTGCCCAGGCCCATACAAAGGTGTGGGGACAAGGACGGTCTGTCAGGGTAATAGGCTGGGGGAGGACCGGCCTCTCCCCAGGGGTTGAGGAGGGTCAGGTGGGCCCGCCTCCTAAGGCCAGCATAGGCGGCACACATAGCAGGTAGCAGGGGCAGAGGAGGACGGAAGGGTGCGAGATCTGCTCTTGGTAATCTCGGGAAGGACCAGGATCCCAGAATGGGAAGGAAGAGGTGGGCCATCGCATCCACTGAGAGGTGGGTGCTGACAGGCGAGCAAGAAGGCGTAGTTTTCTAGAGAAGAGGGTTGACATTCAGCTGGAGACAGCAGGCGAGGAGACGCTACGAGTCTGGAGAGCGTCATAACTACAGCCGCTTTTTCTTTCTTTTTTTCATTAAAATTTTTTTCTTTTCATAGTATATTATTTATTTAAGGTACAAAGCTCGCATGCATCACTAGATAGGGCGTCTAAAAACCATACCTCCCTGCCCATGGTTGTAAAACCCGTACTTCCAAGACCCTGTGGTATTTGCCTAACCGCAGATTCATACCCGCAAACAAACAAACCCCTAGCTGAAATAATAAGGTGAGGGTAAGAAGAAGGTAAGCAGGAAAGCACAACGAAAACCCTTGCCATAGGCTGCAGCAAAAAACAAAATAAAATAAAACTATAAACGAAAACTAATCCCAACACTCAAAGAGTTTCAGAACCAGGAGCCACCTCTAACCAGATGCGACTGATAGTTGTAGACATTACTTGAAACCCAACAAGCATTAACATCAGCCAAGGAGACTGTGCAATACCATGACAGAGCGTAATAGGGAGGGCTTGCAATCATGGTAATAGTCACGGTAGCAGATGTGTGATGCGGGGCACCAAAGAGTAAGGAGGAGCAGTAGAATGCCAGAGTCTGCAACTGAAGGACAGGGGAGAGAGGGTGAGGGAAACACCGGAAACAGCAGAGTAGGGAGACCAAAGCCACCGATTTCCAGAATCGTAGAACAAGCACTGCAGGCGGAGAGGGAGACTGTAGGGCGACTAACGGTGGGCGTTCCTCGCTAAAGCCGATCACTAGCTGGGGCCGTATTGGCAGGGCGTCCTGTACTGACACAGCCAACTGCAAGCGTGATGAGTGCTGTTGCGGACAGTGCAAATAGTAAGCAAGGCATAACAAAGGCTGGTTATGAGAGGGAGAGGAGACATCATGAGATGAAACCAACAAGAACCCCTATGTGAGGGTCTCATCTAGCAAGGCGGACGATTGGAGCAGGTGCTCCCATTACCCCTAGGCAGAATAGCAATCAATGAGGGAGGGGGAGGGCAGGAGGATATTTGCTGATGAAACTCGTGGTTTGGAGATATCAATCGTCAGGTGTGTGAAGGAGACAAAGTATGTCCTAGGTAGAGGCCAATTTTTTTCTCTCTTTTTTTTTTTTTTTTTTGTATCATATATTGGTTGTTAAGGTACAAGAACTTGCATACAGCGCTAACTATGGCATAAACAAAACCTTAATTCTACAACCAACAATAAAAGAAACCAACGGCACATTAAAGCTCCAATGGGACAGGTAACTGTCTATACACCTCGTACGGTAAACTCAAAAAAGGTAAAACCAGCTAAGGCAATATACAGAAACCCGGCAAACAGGTAAGGAAAAACCACAAATTATCAAGAACTTGAGGACTAAAAGAGAGTGTGGGCAGGGCACCCTATGAGGGTTGGGGCCACCAAAGGAGGGGGCGATTAGGGGGGGGATAGCATCATATCCCGAGGGAAGCCAACCTGCGTCTCTTGTAAATAGGTGACTAGGTTAAGGTGTAGTGGTATAGAAGACAAGAGGGGGTCGTCCGCGCTTATCTACACGACACCTTGGAGGTGGGTCTGTGGGCATTAGAGGTGGTCGTGCTGGAGAGTGTGGCGTGATGGAAGTCTTCGTCAAAATCCCAGCATCATGGACAGAGGGTGGACTCCCCTTCGGAGGCCCTGGAGGTATGAAGGGCTAGGGAGCTCTTGTGGGCACACATTATGTGAATGCAGCCCGCCATGAACTTGCCAAGGCCCAAGAAAGGGTGGGGGGACAGGGATGGTTTGCAGGGATATTAGTGTGGGGGAGGGCATGCCTCTCCCCAGTCGTTAATGAGGATCTGGTATGCACGCCTCCTAAGGCCAGTATAGGTGGCTCGCATGGCAGAGAGCGGGGGAAGTGGTGGACAGACTGGCATGAGATCTGCACGTGGCAAGGGGGCGAAGGACAATGATCCCAGACAGGGGAGGATTAGGTGGGCCTTAGCATCCACGGGGAGTTGAGTGTGGACTGGCAGAGAGGGAGGGGCAGTTTTCCAGTAGAGAGGATTGACATTGGGTTGGAGGTGCCGTGTGAGGTGATGACACGAGTCCGGGGCGCGAGACTGCAGGATGGAGGGAAAGTCCAGGTGGATCCGCCCTACGGCTAGGTTGATAGAGAGTAGGGCACATGCCAGTCTGAGCGCAGCAAGCCTGCAGCGATGGGTGCAGAGGAGGCCGATAGGAGGGAGGCAGCTCTAAAGAGTGAGGGCAGAGAGTCTGGTAGGGCGGAAGCAATTGGTAACCCATCTCTGGATCTGGTGCCAGAGGACGTCCATGTGCCGAATCATTTGGCGGGAGGGTATGAAGAGGGCAGCCTGATAGGTGAGGATGGGGAGGAGGAGGGAGAGAGCAAGGCGGTAGCAGAAGTGGGGGGAGAGGCCAGCCCCCAGTGGTTTAAGCCTGCGGACAGAGGAGAAGGTGCCTGGAGCGAGGGCAAGTCATTTGGAGAAGTGAGTTGATGTGAAGAGGGATGGGGTGAGCCAGTAACCTAGCCACCTGAGGGAGCTGGGGGGATGGAAGACCTGCCCATCCAAGTGTATGTGGATAATGCAAGGGGAGCCACGCAGGTTCTAGGTGCGCCAGTGAATGAGCTCCGGCTTGGGGACTGTCAAGAGAACTTTACACGGTGCTCCGCGACGCTTGATCCTGAAAAAGGCAGCTTGAAGCAACTGAACATTGCGGCGATAAGAAGAAGATGATGCAGTCTATGCAAAGTCATCAACATAGGACATTATAAGGCCCCAGGGAAGGGAGAAAGGAAGGGACGATACATAAATAACAAAAAGCAAAGGAGATACAGGAGACCCCTGAGGGGTGCCAACAGAAATGTAAGAAAAGGTTCCTGGAGAGCCCTGGAAGATAAGATGACAGGTGTGGCCAGTTAGGAAGGACAGGACCCAGGAGATAATGTAGTGGTTGACTCCTTTTTTCCTGAGTAGAGAGGAGAGAAAGTCGGGATCCAAGTTGTCAAAACCCCCTCTGATGTCCAGGAAGAGGGTGGAGATGGGTAGGGCTGGGCTGTGCAGGGTGCATACTGTATGGGCAAGGGTGG
The DNA here is from genome assembly GCA_003316355.1 of Tuber calosporum. Lineage (NCBI taxonomy): Eukaryota > Fungi > Ascomycota > Pezizomycetes > Pezizales > Tuberaceae > Tuber > Tuber calosporum. Next base: position 1,821 of record QFET01000940.1, on the reverse strand, counting down.
TGAGGGCGTCAAAGGAGGAAAGGCCCGCAAGGGAGGCACTTTGGTTAGGACTGAGGAGACAACAGGCCCTTCCGACGAGGGCGAGGCGGGAGGCAACAATTCTACCAAGAACCTTAGAGATAGTCTCGTGAGAAACAATGCCCCTAAAGGAGGCCGGAGTGTCGTAGGACGGCTCTCCTGGCTTGTCCAGGACAACTCCGTTGGCCTTTATAAGGGAGGGAGGGTGGAACGCATGGAGCAGCAGAGTGGAGAGTAGGTTGACTAATAAGGAAGGGGTGGTGCAGTGGACAGCTTTCCAGACCCCATAGGAGACGGTATCAGTACCCGGCGTAGAGGATAAGGAGGAGGCCCTGAGTGCGATAGTGATCTTTTCAGAGAACAGCTCAGGAGCATCGGAGTAGGGGCGGAGATTGTAGGGGGTGTGCGGGGAGGGACAAGGTGGAAAGAAGTGGTTGTGTAGAGCACTGTTAATGGACTCAGGAGTGTCGGACCCTGGGAGGCTAGGGAAGCAAGTTGGGTGAGAACCTAAGGCTAGTCGCTTGGTGGCCAAGAGGGAGGAAGTAGTGGCGTTCAAGACGAGCGATGTCTAGTGGGCCTTTTTTGCTTTCTTTATGGCTTGGAAGTAGCCAAGGCGGGCAAGCCTGGCACCAGAGATGTCTCTGGTATAACGGGTAGAGCGGGCTTTGCGGGCTGCGCAGTGGTATTATGTCCTAAGAGTAGAGAGGAGGGCGGACGACATTGGCTTGGCCCTGGGCGACGGACGTGAGTGGGGTATGTGGTTACGTAGTAATAACAGAATGCGACCGAAGTTTGTGTCGAACCATGAGGAGAGAGAAGCATAGGTGGGGATGCGGGGGGCCTCTGGGACTGGGAGCTCCTCAAGCAGGGGCGAGAGGGCGGCCCAGGCAGTCAGGGCCCAGTTAGGCTAGGGAGATGGTTGTGGGTCCTTAGGATGCCTAAAGGAGGGCAGATTTGTAACATGGTCGGAGCCAGGCCAAGGGAGAGATGTACTCCAGGAGGAGAAAAATGGAAATACACCCGGATAAGCTAAGGAAAGATCTAAAACTGAGGGCCTGCCCCCGCCGCCCAGAGTGAAGTGGGTGAAGACCCCAGGGGAATTCAAGAGCTGGTAGCCGAGCTTAGCTGCTCTTGAGAAGTAAGGAAAGCAAACTGCTAACTCAGTGGGAGAGTGGGCCCGTAATGGGTCACTGGAGATGTGGTCAATGTTAAAATCGCCTAGGGAGAGAATAGGGAATCAATCTAGGGGAAACAATTCAAGAGGAGAAATAGTATGCGTGGAGGAGTCCCTCCCTAGGAGTGAATATGAGTTGATTAACTGGAGGCGTGAAAAAGAAAAACTAAACAGTTCATCGATCGTGAAGAAATGAAGGCCCATAATGTTAGATCTCACAAAGAAAACGGGAAGTATGACACTCATAGAGAGTAGGAAAGAAGAAACATAACTAGTCACAGGTGGCTTTTTAGGGGAGGAGCAGGGAGGGGAGAAGGACTTGAAACCTGAAAAACTAGGAATACGACCTCGAAACACTGGGGGGTCCTAGATACTGACCAGGGAAACAGGAAAGGAAAGTTCAACTAATGAATTAAAAAAAGAAGAAAACACAACCCAGTTACCAGGGCAGTTGTGTTGAACAAGACAGAGGAAGGACGAGGCCCTAGGGGCCTCATACGTAGGAGAGATGGTTGTGTAATCTATTACTGCGCAGAGCCTATAGGATCACGGGGGGCAGGAGAGGGGCTGGGCGCCACCTGTGTGGGTGGGGCACCATGCCGTGAGGAGGACCTGGACATGCCAGGGGG